>CABFOS010119626.1:0-20114 GCA_900660315.1 Diretmoides pauciradiatus
CGGCATACGAGATGATCTGGTGACTGGAGTTCAGACGAGCTCCTCACCCTATCTCTAAGGCTGAGCCCGGCCACCCTGCGAAGGAAACTCATTTCAGCCGCTTGTATTCGCGATCTCGTTCTTTCGGTCACTACCCAAAGCTCATGACCATAGGTGAGGGCTGGAACGTACGGACTAGTGTTGTGAAAGCATTTTGATTCTAGGAACCACTAACATTGGGACGGCAGCATTCAACTTCTACGGCCCCAAGTTCTAATACAGTCTTCCACAAAGTAGACTGAACTTGGATTATCTGAGTGATCTTATAGAAAGATATTTTAAAATCATATCATTAAAATAACAAAGAGGAAGACCATGAATGGATTTAACAAGACGAGGTCAAAAGCTAGTATGTATCTGGACCGTGTGCGCTCTCTCTCATGCCTCTTGGCACATGGGAGAGCTGTTTTCTGTTCCTAGGCACACTTGAATGCATCACAATGTATTACGGCGAAAATCATGCCCAAATTACCTAGGTGCACTTGAATGCATCACAATGTATTACGCCTAAAGTCGACCAAAACCCTCCTTCAAACACTGGAATTTCCTAGCCTGAATGGTGCATTTCATCACGTGTGCGAAACTCGACCAATGGTGTAACTTCATCAGTCACTTACTCGATCGGTCATAGACATTCACGTCTGACGGGCTGCTCGCTTTCACATCCAGCCAAAAATGTAGTAGGCCGGAGTACAGTAATCTAACGGCCGGAGACAAAGCCATGTACAAGTTTCTCAGAGTCACTGACACTGAAATTGAGATCACTATCTCTAGAGACTCCCTAGAGACATTCTCTCTCTCTTTAATCCTTGTTAAGTTATTAGGATGTTATGACACATCCATAGGTTTACTGTACATTTTCTATATAATCAATTAAAGTGCTAATAGGTTTTTCTGGTGATATGTATATACATTGGGGTGTCATCTGCATACTGATTCAAATGAATGTTATGTTTTGTAATTACACTACCCAAGAGCAGCATATACAGGTTGAATAGCAGAGGCCCCTGTGGTGTCACACAAGGGTACAGGGGTTCATTCTTCATTATTTATTATACCAACATTATACGAAACTTAAGTACCAAGTGCAACGCAAAATTCACGGCCAGTAAGATCTAAGCTCTAAACCAATTTCAAACGAAGGCCAGAAAGGCCGATCCAATTCTGAAGTCTCTTAAGCAGAGTTTCAGTATCAATCACGGCACTTAGGTCTAAAAGCACTAAAACACAAAACTGAATCACTGTCATTGGCAAAATGCTTTCAGACGGCTGTCCCTCGGGGTGTTTCTATTGATTTGCACCAAGAAACTACATAAGAGATGAATTTAGAGAAAGGCATTACAAGTCCATATGCTTCGTTCAAGTAATAAGTACAATTATAAGTATAATATCTACAGTCTGTTAAGAAAAAAAGAAAAAAGAACAGAGGTGGATGTGGAATAGGTGGATACGCGTCTGCATCCGCTCTCAAACCCTTTGATACTGTTCACCACTCAGCACTCAGATTTCTAACAGGAGACGTCTATGGCGCTCATCACTGTTCTGTATAGAAGCTCCAGGGATCAGCACGGGTTATTTATGTGTTTACAAAGCCCTTCGCCATAAATTGCCACAATATCTCTCAGGACTGACCCGGTTATACAGGTTCCACATGTTCACTCTGACCTGGGAAAGCCTGATTTTAGGTACTGTGCTCCACAAACATGGAACAATCTCCAGAGCAGTAACTTAGGTCTCTTAGTAACTTCAGGCAAATCTGAATTTAAATCTCACTTTGATTGACAAACTGTTTTTGAGGACTTTTTATTTATTATTAGTGCAATATTTAGAGCATAAGCTTAGATGTATTTGTCCTTATGTAACCTTGGCCATTGACCTTTTCAAAGGCCACTAATGGACCCCCGAGATGAAATAAAGGTTCAACTGAAAAAGAACCTTGGATGCATTCACACGCACTCACTCCAGACTGGAGTCGGCTTCAGAACCATTAAACATGACACCTACTGTCACAAACAACTGCTATGTGAATCTCCGATTACACAACGAGGACACTGAGGTCACCCATCCGGTGTGAGTAGATATGACACAGCTTTTAGAACTGCAACACGTGATTGCTCAGAGTCAAGACAAAAACAAAAACGCAGACATTTTCACACACACACACACACACACACAAAGAGATACATTCTTTGAAAGTTATGTTTGATAAAACTTACCTTTTCTCTTCATTCAAACCTTTTAGTGTGACTTTTGTAATAATTTTTGACATTTATATAATGCACCATCTGGCTATACGACTATGAAAAAGAGCAAGGCAGTAAACTCACTTTCCATTCTCCCATTCTAATACCGATTTCATTATACAAAGTTAAAGTTAAGATCCCTTATTCGTAATGTTCCCCAAGGGTGCCATTCATTTTCTTCTCTTCGGTGGCTCCTTCAACAAAAGGACTAATAGCTCAATAGCAGCACCTCTCTCTCCATTCAGCCTTGCTCTCCGGAGTGCTTCTCTCTATAGTACACTGGTTTTTATCTCATGTTAAATTAGACCTCACACCTGGATAAAGAAGACTCACACACTCGCACCATTACAGAATACTGCTGTGGTTGGGGGTGAACGGCCCAGGTCACATTTCCAGAGAATTAAAGGCCTTTTTGAGACCTTTCAAGGTGGTTTAAGTACATCAATCTCCCTTTGAGTGAGAATAGTGAGAATGAGTGGTTTTGAAATTGCATGTACTTTCAAAAGTACTTTTGAAAGTACTATATAATTACAAGGGCAAAGCAATTCAAATATCACATTTGGTGGTGAGTTAAGATTGTCAAATTTGCATTTTGTTGCTATTTGTGACCGACTAAAGTTATATACAGAGTGACCTGCTACTCAGTTTTGTGTAGAAATGAGGCAACATGCTGTCCTATAAGAGAAGCATTTTATTGTTTAGCAAATATAAATTTGAAGAATTGTCTGTTTATAAAAAATATTCAGTTTACTAAAAAGCCTCATTAGAAAATAAATAAGTTGTATGAACTACGGCACTGCATCTAATTCATGGACAGACAATGCGCTTACATTTGCAGAGCACTTGTTGTGGAGTGGCTTGTTAAGTGTTTGCTCAGCACACGGTGGCGTATCAGAGCATTAGCTTGAGGAGCAGCATGAAGGTTGGTTGCCGGGTAGATTTGGAGGAGTTAGCCAGAGAGTCTGCACTGATGAGTCACGGTTAGAGAGGGGGAGGGAAGTGGGACAACAGTGCATAAAGCGGAGAATGAAGGAAAAACGATCAGAAATTAAAGTGAGAGAAAGGAGGCTGCAGAAGAAGTCTGTATAAGTCTGTATACAGTTGATCTGATGTCTAATGCGGAGCTGTGAGGCCGGAGACTAGCAGATCCAGTTCAGCTCAGAACCACAATGTACTGTAACCTTCAGCTGTGTGTGACAATCCAATGATCCATGTTTGATCTCCGATAATCTGTGATCCAGCAGGCTCACTTATCATTCATCATAAATGATTGACTTCAACCTTTGACCATCACAACACAGTCTACCGTGAATAGACACACAGTATGTTCGTATCATTCACATTATTCAATGAACTTTGTCCTTATTTTGATGTCCTATCTTTGTGGCATGTAGTAACATCCCACTAACTATTCTGATCCAATATGTCACAGCCTTTTGTGTCAGTCAGATTAAAGGTGATGGAGAAATACAGTCTTTTTCCTCATCTGTCTCCTGGATAACAGGTGTTGTTGTTGTTGTTTTTTTTACATCTGGTGGGCATCCTCTGGCATATATCGCCTTAAATCGCCCTCTGGTGGTGCAGTTAATGAAGTCCTGTTGTAACCTGCATGTAGCTCCTTTACTGTCATCCATTGAGGGATCTTTCATTGAGGATATTGACACAGTCATTAAAAATCAAAATATTCTTGCAACCCAATATGCTATTTACAAGGCATAAAGATCAAGGCAACACCACTCAATCCCATCTCAACCTGGGAGGGTTTTCTAGTTCTACAGTGTGCAAACAGCTAGTGGATGTATGTTTTAAAACCCCTCAGCTCTGGCTTCAATCTACGAAACAGAATCATCCCAATGACAAAATGTCCTCTCCATCAGTACAGTATCCCCTCAGGATCCAACATTACATATTTCTTGATGGAGGATGGCAGGGGCAGCTGTCCGATACCGGTGTGGCAGCACCTACCCAGCTTGGCTCGGACAGCACATCTGGCCAGGTGGAGCAGGGTGCGAGGGGTGTTGGTGCAAACCGCGAACAGAGAGTCGTAGAATTGTTCATGACGCTGGGGAGGCAAAACAACAACTGAGACAAAATCACAACACAGAAGAGTTCAGGCATGTGTTTTAACATATGCATTCAACATTTTCCTACTGACATCATTGAGAAGCATGTGGTGAGGAATCTTGGTAATCCCTTCAGAGGGCAGATTGAGTTGATGCCCTTTTGATATGAATTTGGAGTACCTACAGTCAAGAGTACAAGAGCCAGGGCTCTTTATCTCCACTGCACGTATTATTGCACCATATTACACCCTGAATGATTTTATGACCTGATGCTGTATGTTTTCATTGCGTTTTGTTATCTGTTTTATGTGTTTTTATTGTGAAGCCAGGACTCAATCAAAACAAACTGAAGTGAATGGAATATGGAGCGTGAGTGGCATGTCTACCTTGTAGCAGTCATCAGGAATGGCAGCCTTCCACTTCCATGTGGGTTTTAAACGTTCATAAGAGTTGACCATGATTTCTATTGCTGCTGGGAGGTCATGGCAGGCCGTTAACACCTGTACAACACAACACAACATCTAGCAAGGACGTTCTGCTATAATACCATATTATATAATGCCATGGATGCTGTACTACATCGAGTAAATAATCAGTTTGTTTTTCGCCATCCTGTTGCTCTACCTTGTGGAACTGGGGTGGGTAGATCCGTGCTGCGTTATAGTTAAGCATTAACTGGTAGCAGAGCTCTGGTATGGCCATGGCCCTGACGTCCGACACTTTGAGGAGATACTGGATGGGGGCACAGCCGTTGATGTCCATGGCCCGTGGGTCTGCCCCGGCCTCCAGCAGCATCTGCATCAGGACGTGGTCGCAGTTCCAGGCTGCCTTGTGAAGAGGTGTCTTATTGTCCTCTTCTTGGAGGGTGGGGTCTGGAACAGAGGGCTTAGGTACAGCAAATTTTCTAGGTTGTATCCATGGCAACAGGTACGGCATAATCAATACAAGGCATGAGGCGTAGGGTTGTCCACTGAAAGTCATGAACAACGGTATTGGTCCCAAAGCTCTCACCTGCTTTGTGGTCGAGCAGGATGCGACAGACAAGGTGATGATCTTGGCTGTAGGTTTGTTCCTTGGTGTCCAGAGCCCAGAAGGCTGCAGTGATCAGGGGCGTCTCCTGATGAGAGTTGAGCGCATCCACAGAAGCTCCATGGGCCAAGTAGAGCTCCACCAGCTCCGGGATGCCCAATCTGGCTGCTGTGTGCAAGGGCGTGTCCTGTTCTCTGCTCTGGCTGGGCATGTTGACGTCTCCACCTGCAAGGGAAGATGGATTCCTCATCCCTCTATGCATTCATTTGTACATTCATCCACCCTCTAATTCTTCTGCCCATCCATGCATTCACCCATCACTTGTCTATCCTGCTTCCCTGCCACCTCCCCTCCATTTCATCCTTCTACCCATCATTCCTTCCCTCTCTGCATCTATAGCCCTTCTGACCTTTGGAGATGAGCTGCTTGGCACAGTCCACAGACTCCCTGGTGATACAGTGGTGGAGGGGTGTGTGTCCGCTCAATGATAGACTGTTGACCTTTGCCCCGTGGGCCAATAGCAAGGCCACACAGTCGGCGTTGGAGACCTCGCAGGCAACGTGCAGCGGGGTCTTCCCATTGGGCATTCGGTTGACCGCCGCCCCTTCCTGAATGAGCATCAGCCCTGTTTCCATAGCGTTGTACATCACACACACATGGATACACATCGCCCACGACTTCTCCAGTTTGTAGCCTGGCAACCAGTAACCTGTAGAGGATCAGAGGAACAACTAACTAACTCTGTGTAGCTAAAGATGTTACAGATGGATTATTAGTAGGTATAATTTTGAGGAGAAAGCACATTATGAATCAGGATGCTGTGTTACAGTATGTTTATTCCATTCTAGTTGGCTACAGGTCGCATGTCATTATGATCCACCTACTGTAGTTCACACTTGCTGTCAGTATCCAGCTTTGGATCCAGTGGAAGTTCAGCACCACTCAGTGGTTAAACTGCAGAACTAATCTATCTGTCTAGACTCTATGCTATTCAAGAAGTGTTAAATTGAATAACCCAGACAACTAAATGTCAATGCTAACTAATGCTTTGTATGAATGTATAATCATTCATAGTCTTATATTCCACTGTGGATATTCTTCTCATTTGGATGTACAGGAACTTACTCCAAGTCCAGATCGAGTCATTGGTGAATCGAGTCCGATTCAAGACCAAGGCCGGGGGGGAGTTGAGAGGGTCGAGACCGAGTCGAGACCAAGACCGCAAAACTACAAGTCCAATTAGAGACCAATACCATAGCAATGTGTTATCCAAGGCTACTATTTATTGACTAAAATACCATATTTTTGTTTATTGCCTAAAATAGAAGGGAGGTTTCAATGGACATTTCAACAAAATTACAACAATTTAAGAACTGAAGGCGAAGACGAAGGAAAAAAGCAGTCACTAAACCTTTAGGTGGGGACATTATAATAATAATAAATTAGATTTATTTTTGCTCCATTCAAAGAAATAGGTTAAACAAAACTGAAAAGGTGTCTGTAAACTGTAAAAAAACAGAATCAAGAAAAAATATAGAACACAAAACATACAGAAAAACACAGAAATTGGGGGAAATTGTGCTTTTTTTAAGGTTTTCATGTAAGTTTATTTATTTGTATAGCGCTTATATGCTTCATTTTGAAGTCACTTTCGCGTTGACTGGCTACGGCGCGCGCGGATAAACTGACCACATATTGGGAATCTTAATGGTTACTTTCTCGCAGCCAACAATAGATACAAAAATCCCTTTCATCATATTAACTACGAGTCCGAGACGAGACCACAACCTTCAAAAATCAATCTTGAGTACTACAGCCCTATACTATTTATGCTATAAACAAATACAACAGTCCACGACTACACCAACAATCATTTCGGTGGTGTTGGTGATGCATGTAACCTCTAGTAAACCAGACTATGCGCACCACTTCGTTCTTATTCTGTCCTACCTTGTTTGTATGAGGCCAGGACCATACTGCGGTCCTCCACTTCCAGCACAGTGTTTATGTCTAGGTTGGTGGTGTGGAGAATCTTGAGGACCTCCTGGGCATCGTTCATCTGCAGGGCCTCCAGAAATTGCTTCTTCGCCCACTTAGCAGCCAACTGTTTGGGGTTCAACTCTTCCGTGACCTCCATGACCGTCCTGGGCCCTGGAGCTAAGTATGGCACCGTCAACCCAGCCGGCTCTCACACTGGCACAAATGTTCTCAACACAGCATGGAGAAGACTGGAGATGAACTCACAAATGGTGATGATGAAGGTGGCAAGCATATCCACTCTCTTCTGCAACCCGAGCCATAGGATATATAGGAGGAGAATGAAATGAGATAAGAGGAAAAGGGGGAACGAGTGAAAGAAGACAGTTTGTCAGAGAGAAACAAAATAGCCCTGGATCAAAATTAGGCTGGATATAAATAGATTACATGGGTGGGACTGGAGAGCTAAAGGTAGTGAGGACTGTGGTTCACTCTGGGCCAACCAATGTTTATCTGCCATAGTCTGAGAGAAAGGTAACATGGGGTGAACAGGACGTCACATGGCAAAAATACCGATTTAAAAATATAGGGCGATGCAAACATGAGAGGGGTGAAGCTGGGTCATACTGTACCTTTCTGAAGAGTGAATTGAATCCATAGCACATTTGACTGATACTGTATTTGACTGAGCTGTAAGAGTTTTATCATGACAAATGTTCAAGACATTGAAGAAGAAAAGAACAATTATAAACAGCCTCAGTGGAGTGTTATCATGTGTCAATTGTGTTTGTAAGAGCCTCTTGTGAAATTCAAGATGAGTATCCAATGAATACCAAAACTACATAGAGCACGACAGACAAATGGTGGGAAAAAAGGAAGAAACAAAAGCAAACCACTGACAGGGACTGCACATTTTATTCAGTGTGACAGGTAGCTGCCCTTTCAACTTTTCAGAATGCAAAAAAGAGAGCAAGGTAATGACAAAAGAGGAGGAAGAGGAGAAGCTTTTAAAATAGTGAAAGCATGGCTAGCAATTTGTGGTGATTATCGTTCGCACTCTTCACATTCCTATGCACCAGGGGGAGAAAAAAAAACGAACATCCAATGAACCCTTACGGACATGACTCAAAACGTTCACTTTCGCCTGCCAGGAGCACCGAGTTCTAATCCATAGATTAGTTTCATCACGCCAGGCAAGCTCAGTCAAGCACAAATAAAAGATCTGAAATCACATTTTGGCCTGGCGTGACCTTTACCGCCCTCCTCAGCCCTCCAACAAACACCGCACACTGACACAATAGAAAACAAGGCTTCTTTAGGATTCATACAGCATATTGCTTTCAGCGTTTTACTGTACATACAAAAGTCATAAGAGTGCTGTCTGTCGATTGACTGACAGGGTGGGGGTATTCACAGAAAGGAGTTACAAAATATTTAGTAAGAATACATAATGACCGGGTTGTGTTATTGGAGCAGCACTTGAGCAGTACTAGCAGTAGTTTAAGGGGAAGGTTAAAACCACAAGCACAATGGGAAAGGATGTTGTTTAGTTCTCGTTTTGCAATTCCACATGGGTTGACATACAAACTTTAAATCATCTGTAATCACTTCATTTGACGATGACCATTCAAATCTAAAATCACCTTTAAAGAACTTTTTTTTTTAAGAATTCTGTTGTTTTTTGGCAAAAAGAAGTAATCATACAATTCTGGATAAATCATAATTGTGTTAATAATATTCTAATTTTGTATAAACAATAATCAGATGCTTCATTAAATACAGAAATAAATAAATAATAACATCAACAGATGAATGATACCTGTATTTGTGGCATTGCATGAAGGTATCACTTCACAATTTACACATTTGTAACCCACACTGTTGTTGTTTTTGTTCTTAACCCTTCAATAATATAGCAGGCAGTGCCTTTAAGACAAAAGGGAATCGTATCCAAAGCTGCCGTCAATACGGTGACACTGCTGTCTAAATGTAAACGTATGGAGTCTCGGGTAAAAGAATGTAATACAGGAAAGTATTTTAGGCGGCTTCATAATCATAAGACTGCATAAATCAATTACAGATGTTAAAAGTATTTCAAAAGGTGATTTTTTTAAACTAACAAATTCCAAAATTGTATAGAAAAATTATAACAGGCTATATATTGCATGTATGTAGTGCAATTTCTATGATTTCCATTATCTGTAATGACGAAGTACTGTACTATGACAAGTCCAGTGGCAAACAATCTCAATTACAATGATCTTTTAGGTCTCCTCATGTTGCACCTGTCCACTCGTCTTTCTGATCACAGAAACAAACCATCTATAAGGTAGCGCTCCTTAAAAAATTCACCAGAATATTCCAAAAATCATGAGTGCTGAATCAAATCCAAATTAACTGACTGATTTACGTGGGTGAACTTTTGACTTTTCTTTTTTTTTAAGAAAAGAAATGGATGACTCAGTCAAGAAGATCAGTCAATGTGTTTCGACACTCACATAGAAGCAGATAGAGTTCAGAAAAAGTCTACTCTAGGGTTTCTAAAGGCAGCGGTGGGGTATTACTTTGTTATTGAGAGAATATAAAAAGAGGTCAAAAGCAGGTTACAGGCGGAGATAAAGCGACGTTATGCATATAAGCAAGAGGTTTCATTTTGTCATCTTGTTTTTTTGTGGTACTGTCTGGTATGTTACAAAGTTAGGATTACATTGTACCCGCAATCTCCATTAAAACCAAGACAGTCCAATGTTATTGTGTTGTATTATTCTGATTTTGAGAATTGCTTCAGTATGGTACATGTACTGTGGGCGGCGCTGAACGAGCCAGCGCAGTAGTTCAGTTTCCAGTGTTTGCTCTTCCAGTGTTGTTGCAAGTATTGAGAGAGCTTGTTCCTCCCAATAAAACCTCCTGCTCGAATTCCTATTGAAACGTTCCAGTGTTGCATTCTTCAGCAGTGAAAGTAAGCAGCATGGGGACACCTTGTGGTGGGACAGGAGTATTGCCCCTGTATATTTCCACCACATAGGCCTTAGGTGAATGTGCTTCATCAAAGCTATAGGGAGATTCCATTGATCTATGTATCTGGACAGGATATACATAATTCTATAAAAAAATGGCACATTAGACATATTTGTATCTATATTTATCACTGTGTATGTACATGGTCATTATGTCTAAAGGTGCTATGATACACATCTACAAAGATGGGTAACATAGACGGCTCTGAGGGTGATATGTTCGGGATGAGGATGAGGTGGAATTTTTCACATACTTACTCTGGATATGAATAAATAAACCCAATTTACATCAATAAACAGCAAAATAAATAGAATCTAGCAGGTTTTAAAACGGTTAAAAAGACAGTATGGGTGTAATATGAGGTGAATGAAGGGGCAGCATCCTCTTATCCAACTGTATGCTCATTTTGGTTTCATTTGCTTGGTGAAAAAGTCAGTCAACAATCTCCAAAAGTTGGACATGGAGCTCAACCACTGAGCTATTTGGAACTATTGAGTAGGCGTCCCCCAGGGTTCCACTGTGGGCCCCACTGACGTTCTGTTCCCCGAGATGCTACTTGGTGTGGTCGTGGTGCTACAAGAGGGAGGAGGTTGTCTACGGATTCGATTTCACTCCGCTGCGCCTTCTTTGCGGGCCTGTTTCTGCTGCTGCTCCAGCTCTCTCTTCCGTAGCTTCTCGCGCTGTTTCTCCATTTTCTCGCGGTTCCTCTTGGTCTTCTCCATCAGAACCTTTAAGTCCTTGATCTTCTTCTTGATCAGGCCACGGTCTTGGGAAGAGGTCACACCAAGGGCCTGCGACAAATGGGACGCACAAAAGCATCCGTCTTCCATATGTCGTACCATGTATATGCATATGTGTCAAATACACGTAGGATGAACTCACCTTGAGCTCAGTGCTGTCCAGCTGTAGCAACTGTTCTCCATCTACGTTTTTGGCAGTGAATTCTGGGATAAGGTGTTCCAGGTTGAGGCCCATGAGCCAGCGGGCCACTTGCTGGGACGTCCACTCTGTAACGCTGTGGTTCTGCCACTGGTGCTGCTTAGGGAACTGACCGTCATCCAGGATCTTCACATACGTCATACATACCAGAGAGAGAGAGACAGAGAGACAGACAGACAGACAGACAGACAGAGAGAGAGAGAGTCAGACAAGCAGATGAAATAAAACACATGAATTTATTAGCCAGATTTTTAAAACCCAGCTTCCCAACTTTGTCCATGCGTCTGTAATGTCCATCTGCTACAGTACGTTGAATGAATAATGAATTAAACTATTATTAAAGCACCATCACAAAAGGTCCCAGAGTGACAACTATGTTCAATATGTCGCAAATTCATAACAATATGTCATGCACAGAAGAATCCTTCTGGTCTGTGAATGTGTGGAAATGAAACACAGACATATGGAATATACATGTATGTACAGTAATAGATAAGTACAGACAAGCATGCAGTAAAACATCTTCTGTAGGTTTACTGCCTCAGTCTCACCTCATCATCTATCATATCCAGACTCTGTAGTAGCAGCATAGAGGACAACAGAAGATGACTGGGTTGTTAGCAGAACAACACAGAGCACAAACAAAATGGCGTCTGTAACAGGGCTTGTACTGTCCACACCAGAGGCAACATGCTGTAGTTCCTTTTGAAATACAATGAGGCGACACTGGTCTTTAGTTTGTATAATTTCTTTGTTATTATACATTTGTATAATGAAGTCCACTATTCGGGAAGCCGACTATGGTGCCCTGTGTGGAGGAATTTTTTATAATTTTATGTGTATCATTATTCTTATGGAGTAATTTGTTTACATTTATTGTTTACATTTACTATTATACTTTCTCAATGTGTGTATTGTTTGTTATATATGTTTTATTGTAGTTTAGTTGAATCATAAAGCGGTGTGCCCTCAGGAATCTTCATGTATTCTGATGTATCTACCATGAACCTGCATTTCCCATCATGCATTTCCCCTGTGATCTCATTGGGACCTCCCCCTGAGGTCACTTCCTGTTCAAAGGTCATATAAATGGAAGCAGAGGATTTAAAAAACAGAAAGCACATGGTAACTGTTGGTACTGGGGCTCCTCCATGTACATGTATTTGTAATAAATTTAACAGCTATTTCAACTTTAAGCAGAGGACAAGTATTTTTTCATCAACATGAGCTGTTGGACAAAGTTCCTTCCATGGTCGCTGACAGCTTCTCTGTCTCCCTAAGGCAGAGCTGTGTGCTTCTGTTACAGTAATCAGTAATATACAGAAACAGAAAAGTAATATACTGAGTAATGTAATGTAAATGTAACAATGTACTTCACAGGGAGTAATAAGTAACATGTAAAGGGGAATATATATTACTGCTCTGCGTATTGCTGCTGTGTGCTGCTGAGGCTTAACCCAGGATGGGAGTGCAGGTCAAACACTATCATACCAGTTCTCTAGGTTTGAGTAGCAGCTAATCTCAGCTGGCTGGGGACTGGATTATCTAATTAAAAATCCTTGACCCAAGAAATTACCCACTCAGCGCCAAGCACAGAGGCAGCGCAGGCGATGGCCACTATACGAGATAAAGGGAACAGGATTGGCCTTTTGAGTAGCAGATAGCTATTGGGACAATTTACTGGAATTACTTTCTGCGTCACTTTGGAGATGGAAGGGGGGAAATTGTATCACAGTTTGTGTATTGAAAGGATTTGTTTCATCTCAACCATTTCCATTGCCCGAAGTGCTGAATTTGAGCTTTGAAATGTATCTCTCCTTAAAAGATAATTTCGGTCATTTTCAATCTGGGCTCTATTTCCTCATGTCCGTGTGTGTTTGTGACTGATGGGAACAAGACGTTAGAGCCGCATTAGCCGCTAATCGCTAAAAACAGTGCTCATTCAATACTGGATCAATTTCAAAAATTATTTTTCCCACCAGTCACGTAGACACACCACCATGGGAAAATAAAGTCCAGATTGAAAATGACCTAAATGATCCTCTAAGCTGTTGGACAGTTTGGTCTGTTAGTTAGTAAGCATTCACCGCTGCCTCGCATAGCCATAACGAAGAGTATTGTGCCATTTCCTAATCTGTTCCTGTTACTACATGAATATACAGCTCCACAGATACATCAGTATCTAAGCTGACTTTCAGGAGGTCAGGGTTTAGTTCTGAACGGCTAGTGTGATTATAACGTAAACCCCATTTGGATGTCATAGTTCAGACAAACAATGTTAAATCCATAAGTTGTCCTGTTCAACTGTGGGGATGCAGGTTGCACATTGCTCTGAGAGGTCTCTGGGTCTTAGATTTGAAAGGTTGTTCACTGTATGTACCAAGTTCAAGCCCATAAAATATACATGTGAATGTGACACTCGCTTGTAAATGAAACGGGAACATTTCACCTTATTTATTTGCAATACAATTCAAAGCTTCTTGTTTATGTTTCTCTCTTGCCCAAGTAGACAGCAATAGTCATCTGTCCCCTTACTGATTTGATCGGAAGAAACAGTTGTTGTTTTTTTAAATAATAATAAAAAAGCAATTTCGGAGCGTTTCATGGCTAGAATATTGCAGTGATGTTTGTTTACTCTGCACACTTCACAGTGCAAGACCCACAAGTGGTACACGCACCCCACATTCAGACAGACAGACAGAGAGAGAGAGAGAGCAAGAGAGGAAGGAGGATCATCTCCACATGAATAGAAACTCATCTGACCTCAGTGATTTGCTATACAACAAATTTCTCACTTAAGATTCCAGACGGAGCATCTACCTCCCCCTGGAACACCGACATCGCTGTTTGTAAAATGCTGCACGAGTTCAGCTGTTATCAAAAGACTTCAGAAATACACAGAAGTAACAGAAAGCTGCAGTCCCTCCCTTCCTACCACAATAGCGCTTTCCTTCCTATACGTTCTACACTTCAAAACCAAATCTGCATTATGCATCCTGCATAGACAGTTAATCAGTTTAACAAATCTATTTGATTTCAGAGATGTCTTTCAGCCTGAGTATCCTGCATCTCATCCCAAAACACCAGTTTGCTTAGGACTCAAGGATTATTTATTCATGTGCATGACACATGACTGCTCACACACGCAAGCTTCAACACTCACATACGATATACATGCGACCACAAGTGGAAATCGAACTTGCATGGATACAAGCACTGAATGTGTGTGTGATGCAAGCAGCATGTAATCAGAGTTGAGAGGTTTTCTTCTTCCTGCATCAAAAACAAGCCAAGGAAAGTAGAAGGAGAGAGGACAAGGAAAAGAGGCAGGCAGTTAAAAAATGAACAGCAGTGAGATCCTCCAATTTCAGAAACTGACAGTATAAATACAGCTTCGCTTTATCTTCAAAGTCAGTGTAACAACAGCTTGATCATGGTTTTGAAATAAAGATTTACCTTGATAGTTCCCTGAAGATTAATTCAAAAACAATATCAAAGGGTGGGGGTAAACGTTTAGTCCTAGAAACATGAACATCACCTTGATTTTACACCATTATGACGGAACATTGAACCTCTACTGTACACATGCTTTCAATTTCAGCCTCCACTCACACCTGTGGGATACCTTGGAAATGATTCTGCCTTTATTCCCTGACTTTCACTGAAGGTCACAGAGCTCTAAATGAGTTTCACCCACCTCACAAAGGCACCAAAGTTATGGTTTCTCTTTTTCTATTTTTAGGGTCAGTGCTTTTTGGCACAGAAAGAAAGAGAGAGAGGCAGTTGGTGGATGGGGAACAAAAGAACAGGAGAATAAATGAATAGAACAGCTGAATAATTACATTTGGAGAGCAGAAATGTCATCTGAATTAGACCGTGAGATGAACTCACTCCCCGCCACACACACACACACACACACACACACACACACACACACACACACTGAAAGGCTGCATGGTATGTTGTGGCAAATAGAGGTGACCCGAGTCTGATGGACATGAAGAGAAAGAGAGATAAAGAGAGAGACATCTGCCCTCTGCATTAGTGCATTATGAACTGCAGACTGTCTCCAAGAGAACAGTGCTGGAAGATAAAAACAATCCTAACACACTCATCACTCTAAACTGAATCCTCTGTCACAACCTACAAAAACTCATGCACATATGAACACGGACACACACTGAAATCATGTCCAACCCTCCGGTAATACGCCTCGATTTGACAGCTCCATCCCCCCCCTCCATCCCTCCATGCCTCACCAAGCCCAGTGCCGTATATTTAGTCTGAGGGATGAGAGACGCAGCAGAGGATGAATTCTCTGA
The DNA here is from genome assembly GCA_900660315.1 of Diretmoides pauciradiatus. Taxonomy (NCBI): domain Eukaryota; kingdom Metazoa; phylum Chordata; class Actinopteri; order Trachichthyiformes; family Diretmidae; genus Diretmoides; species Diretmoides pauciradiatus. Next base: position 15,631 of record CABFOS010119626.1, read on the forward strand.
TTAATGCGTCCCTGATCCCTACCCTAATCCCTGATTCAAGCACCTGTCAAAACAGGAGCTTTCACATGCGCTTGTGAAAACATACACTTGAATCACACATACAGTCGATGTGTGGAGACCCAGGTACACTTGCTCAACCAATGCAGACTTGTACGCGTGCACACACAGAGAAGCAGGCCTAAACTCAAAGCTTTGTAGTACGCAGTTAGAGGATTGATTACGCGGATGGATTCATAACTCGGGGCTACAGAGTTCTCTGCTGTTCAATCCAGCTGGCTGCTCCCCAACCTTTCCAACTTGTGATGCACACTTGCAGCAGTTCTCAGCATGTGGTGCATGCTTCCCTAAGGAATGAACATTCACACCCTTCTTTCCACAGGGCCGTGTGTCTCAGCCACTAACCCCAGGAGGTTGTGTGTACAGAGCCCTATGTAAGCGTGAAGCTAATCTCAGGCTCCGGGGCGGATTAGTGGCAGGTTGCATTGGCACCTTGGCGGAAAGGAACAGTAAATCTGATGCATTCACAGCCCAGCCGGCACACATCTATAATTCAGCGTCAGCTTGGCAGGAGATTTGGTCTGTCAGCCATGAGTGAATCATGGCCTGGCTTCACGACGAGCAGCAGTGACGGAGACTACCTTGCTCAGTTGCCCTCCCCCCCTGAACCTTTTCATTTGGCAGAGCTCAGGGGGAGGGCAAGACACAAACAAGCCAACTCAAGGAGCTTAAGGAGTAAAGAAAGAATTGAGAAAGAGTGAGAGAGTCTGAAAGAAGGAGAAACAGATGACACTGCAGTAACTTAGAGTGATAATTCTTGTTAGACAACTCTATATAGATTTGAGAAGAAACCTTATTTATTATTAGTAAAAGCCCATAATCCCTATACATTTTGCACAGCTCGAGGTAATAAACAAAACTTCAGTCTCAATATTACACCCATGACACAAAGTGAGTTTATGAGCCATATTGTGTGTAATATAGAATCTAGCAGACACAAATGGCAAACTGGAATATTCTAAGACATTTATTTAATGAGTTCTGTTCTGGTTGTTGCGTGCAGATTATGAACTACTCAGGAAGGAGTTTCCAGAATGGATATGGTATCAATTGTGACTTCTCAGGGAGGGGGGCCAGAGAAGAGATGGGGATTGAAGCAGGAAAGAAGGGACTTCATGACTAAAACAAATCCCCAAGCATCTCCAGATGCCTCATCTGAATAAATTAGTCATTTTAATCAATAAGTCATCCACCCTCTGTGAAGAGTACTGAGGCTACACAATCATCCAACATAAAAAGACAAGCACATGCATACACATGCTCATACATAAACACACACACACACACACACACACATACACACATACACACACACACATACAGCGAGAGAGAAATGTACACTGCCAAATACAGAGGCAACTGTTTTTATCACCCAAATGGCCTCCAAGATAAAGTGCTGTTCCATACACATTATGGAAAACTGGATAAGGAGGTATTTCCCCACTGGAACAGATAAAGATGATTTTCAATTTTAATCAAAAGTTTGTGGACTATGGAACAATGGGTTCAGATGATCAACTAGATATTTAAATATATGGTGGAGGGACGAAGGCATTCATTCCTTATTTGGTTTGTTGTTGTCCCCTTCATTCAGATCAATGACATTTTTACGGGCCATGAAAAGCTCCTCCATCTTATACACGCCCAGACCCTACGAGCTCCAACTCCACCAACAATAAGTGTGTTGTCAAAAATATGGTGGGTGGGGCGGCTCTGGTATGCCTCCCAAATTGCTTTTGATAGAGCAAAATTAAAAACAAGAACAACAGTATTGTTATTGGAAGAATGACCTGAGACCAAAGGAGTTAAAGACTGATGCTGTTTTTGTCCTTGACAGGGAAGCACAAATTACATTATCTACTGTTTGTTATCTTGACCATTGCTCTTGGGGAAAGAAGTTTAGCCCTACTACCTAGATCTAACACATTTGCATTACTCAGATCCCTGTGGTATGGAGCTGTGCTGCGCCTGATAAATGAGTTGGTCCGTGATATGTTTCCATTATGAAGTAAACAGACTAATGTTATTTACACTGCACTGCTGCCGTGGCAGGTCGCTGCTAACGGTATAAGATGTTCATCTGTTAAGTTTAGCCAATCGTTTTACTGAGAAATGATATGAAAATATATATACACAGAGAATAATTACCTAATAATAATAATTACCTAACGTCAGCCACATATATGATGATCATCTGGTCTTTTGGTGAAAACCATCAATAAAACCATCAATAATTAGGGTCTGGTCAATAGGGTCTGTTTTGATGTACCATGAAAAAATCAATACCCTTGATGATGATATTCTATAGCGCACGAGCCCTAGAGTGTAACCCACACTGATGCCCGTCATGTTTCATGTAAGTCATGTCACATGGTCATGAGTAATTTCTGCTGGTCCAATCAAAAATACACTGCTCCCAACGTACAGGAAATAAAATCATTCATAAAATATAGACACCAGGCTTTCTGCAGACAATTAATATTCCCTTTATTACCTTTCAAACCCAATAATTGTTTCCATCTGCTATTTGCCTTTAAAAGTGTCCACATCTGGTCCTCTGGTTGAACCACTTAAAATGCACTTACAGTCCTTGTAGTATCACCTCGTAACGCTGCAGCTCCAGGACTTCAAAGCTACTTTGCATTCCGTTCACCTCCAGTTTGTCAACTGGGATGGTGAAAGGCCTTTCGACCCGCTGCCGTAGAGATAGTGCATCACCAACAGTGCTGAAGTGACAGCCACCGGAGGAACAATGGAAATATCAGGAGAAGGGAGAAAAGGGAATGAGAGAGATAGTACAAGAGAGACAGAGGGAGAGGGAGAAGTGGAGCTCTTTTATCATTGTCTGTTCTTTAGGTTCAAAGAGCCAACAGGTGGTGAGAAGAGTGCAGTCATTCCCAGAGAGAGCTGGGAAAACAAATCACGACTCTTCTCTTTCCTCCTCACCCTTATCTCCTCTCTCTCTCTCTCTCTCTCTCTCTCTCTCTCTCTCTCTCTCTCTCCCCCTCTCTCTTTCTCTCTCTCTCTCTCTTTATCTCTCTCTCTCTCTCCCACTCTCTCTGTCTCTCACTCGACTCCTTTCTCTACCCAAGACAGCTCTCTGTAGTCATGAATATTTCATTTTCATACTTCTGAAAAAGAGAAGTGTGCCGTTTGTACTTCTGCTGCTCTGCATACTAACTAGAACTTCTTCCCTTTTCGGGAAAACATCATCCTGTGAAGTAAATGGATTTGACGAGGATGAAGGATGGAGTTAGGGGTGAGAGAGAGAGCGAAGGAAGGAGAGAGGGGAGGGGAGCGTCATCGGTGAAATCAAATCTGTGCTCTGTAGCACTGATTGAACAACTTTGCAGCATTAATCTCACTTTACTGTAAAGGTAGCCCTGAGCGAAGGCCTTTTCTGCTTATCAGGGATAGAGAGTTATGGCTCATGGTTTGAATGATAAGTTATACCTCGTAAATCTCCAAGACTTTGAGCAACCTGCCAGGTTTGGATTGGGGTCATGCCCTTTCTGTATCGTACACAAGGACACCAATCACTTTCTGATGCTTATTTTGTTTTGCTGTTGTTACTTTCTCCTGACAGCTTAGCTGAAACTCTGATTGTTTTGTCTTTAAATAGCAGTATGTCAATGTTTTGGAGTGTAATGATTGTGTCAGTAGTGTTGCCTGCTCTGCAGTTGAGGGGCGGGGCTTATAATTCAGGGCCCTCCAGTGACCTCATCATGCCATTTGAAATTCTAGGCTCATCTGAAAACACTCCATCTTAAAACGTCATGTATGATTATCTCCAGCAGTCACAATCCCCACAGGATAGTCAGACGGCTGCAACATCCCACATGTCTGATAATGCCTAAGCACTTATAATTCATCACGCCCTCCAACGGCCATGACCTACTTTTGTTGGTCAAGGTCACGCATTCATAATTGTCCCATGGCCCTAATGAGTATTCTGGTTTTGTGTCATGGCTATATCTGGAACAGCTGTGGACAAACACACAAAAGACAAATACATGTAGGGCTACATACACGCATAGGACATGACAAACACAACACAACTCTAGATGCAGGAAACAAACACAGTGAGGTCAGATACTTAAGAGCTGTTCCTGTTTCAGTTAGCAGGAATCCATTGTGAATCCTATTCTGCCCTACAAACCAATGATTTGTTGAGCTTACTGAAGTGAGGTCTTTAGGTAACTCTCAGCTCAGCCACAGACACTATTTCACAGACCATTAAGACATGATGTGAAGATGTGTTTTAGTGCCACTAAAATGGTGTGGCACGGTCTTTAACTATTACTGATTCAGCAGAAACCACTGCTGCTTTATAGAGGCTCCACTGGACAACTCATTGTTGGTTTTATGACTGATGTATTGACCATCAATGTGTGTGTGTGTGTGTGTGTGTGTGTGTGTGTGTGGTA
>CABFOS010119627.1:0-11548 GCA_900660315.1 Diretmoides pauciradiatus
CTAAGCTTTAACGCTACCAGGTTAACAAGCTGCACTGATCCCCAAGAGCTCCAGCGCAACAGCAGCGCAACAGCAGGGCAACTGTCTACCAGCGGGTTAAACACCTGTAATATGGTACCCAGACACTGTGACAGTCCTAATTGATTTTCCAGGGAAGTTATTTCTCATGAGTGCCTTGATGTGTGTGTGTGTGTGTGTGTGTGTGTGTGTGTGTATATAGAGTCGTCCATCAGGCCATGACAGCACTGTTCCGACGCACCATTTTTCTGCCGTCATAGTCTGTCACCATTATTTAGGCCATAATGAATTAGAAGGCGATTTTAGCGGATGCCTCCCTAACATCTACAAGTACCAAAGCTGTGTTCTCAGAATGTGTCCTCCAGTTAAAAGCAACATAGAAAATCATGAATTAATCCAATTATAACCTCGCTTCCTTCTGTCCGACTGGCTGTCCGTTGCTTTGATATAAAACCATGACAACCAATACAGTACGTTCTCTCTACAAAGAGAGAATTATATTACGACATCTATAGATCACGGGTTAATTTAATGTTGAATTTGTAACATGAAACACGAGGCTAAAAAAAGCTAAAAGTGCTTTTATGGGAAGGAGGGAGGAGTAGCTGGCCAGGCTGGTGCAGCTCAGCTCAGTATGTGGGACAGTCTCATGAAGCCACCATTTCTATATCAAATGCATCGTTACTAGACCTTTCAGTAAAGTAAGCTTTGTCTGGCATGTTGGGCTGGTTCATTTCTACTACGGACAGGTTTTCCAAATCACCTTATTGTGAGGTTCACCTCTCCTGCAATCTGGGAACCCAGAGGCTCAATCGGTCTGATGACCGTCTAAGCCTCTGGGTTTGATGGCCACTAGTTCTGGGTTATCCGGTCTAGCGAGGATATCCGAAGAACGACTTCCTCTTCCGGCTGCCGATCATTTCGGTTTTAGCTTTTACGGTCATTTTTTTATATCAAATTTTTGCCATATCCTGTCGGCAAGCAAGCTAACGCATCGCATTTGTCAAGCAAATACGTTAAACAAAGCAATCGCACTGTAAAACGACCGGGGGATACCCAGTCCCCGGAAGAGGAAGTCACTATCTGCGGATCGTTTTTTGTCCGATTGCTTTGTTTAACGTATTTACTTGAGTAACGTGATGTGTTCGCTTGCTTGCCGACAGGGTATGGCAAAAGATTCATATAAAAAATGACTGTAAAAGCTAAAAACTAAATGATCGGCGGCCGGAGGAGGAAGACGTTCTTCAGATCCGCTGGCTGGACCAGATAACCCAGACACATTGGGCGTTGATCCCAGAGTCCACTATCGTTATCGTAGACTCTGGGTTCTGAGATTGCCTCTCCTGAAACTGAGGAATATGTATCGTTTCAGCTTTGTGAACAAATCCTTCATATCTTCTCCTCAAGCAGGGCTCCTCCAGGGCAACAAGGCTGATAGAATCTGATAGAAATAGGCTGCTTTCTGTGGGAGCAGACCACTGCAAGGCTGGCTCATTGCCAGGTGGTAAATTGCAGGGTAATATCATCCCCCTTAGACAACACTGCTCAATTCAGTGTCCTCTCAGGTGACTGTGCTATGCTGCCGGCTCATCCACACAGCATACCTCACCAGAGGCCATCCACACAGCATACCTCACCAGAGGCCATCCACACAGCATACCTCACCAGAGGCCATCCACACAGCATACCTCACCAGAGGCCATCCACACAGCATACCTCACCAGAGGCCATCCACACAGCATACCTCACCAGAGGCCATTTGTCGCTAATGGCTCCCTTCAAACCAGAATCCAAAGTTTTGATCTGTTTTAAACTGCAGGGACTCAGGGAGATGATGAAGGTTGGGAAGATGTCAAATGGAGAAAGGGATGGGGGGGGTAAGGGAACAGTAAAGAGAATGTGCAAAGAAGTGAGAAGAAAAACGAGTGTTAGTATTGCTTCTGTCAGTTCAACCCCATCCATTCTACTCGTATATTCTGTCCCCAGTTCACGTATGCAGCCAGCCTATAGTGTCAAATCCCCACGGAGGTAAGAGTAGAGTAGAGTAGAGTAGAGTAGAGTAGAGTAGAGTAGAGTGACTCAGACCCTGTGAACAGCAGCCTGATTCCTCCCCTGCCTGGATGCTTTAACTCCCTCAAGTGACCTTTGTTTTTAAGTTATGTCCCAGAATAGCACGGGTGGGACAAAAGCGTCGCTATTAGCCAAGATATGTGTTAATCCGTATGTGTTACCGTCACAGTTCACACATATGAATAATAGGTGTGATAGAATGCCAGAGCGAGAAAGATGCAAGAGAAAGTACAGTAAGTCACCTTGCTATTTTTACCCCTATTTTTAGGTTTAATTCTACCAGTTGACCAAGGGCAGGTACTAGGCCAGTCTCTCTCTCTCTCTCTCTCTCTCTCTCTCTTCCCATGGCTAGAGCAGATAATAGCAGGCATTATCAGATTCCCAGCTTTTAAATAGCGGCTCAGCATTGATCACTGAAGTGCCTGGCTAGACCCGCTTTGACTACATGGAGCCAGCAAGGTCTGGGGGACGAGGTCTACCCGCCTCCTTCAACGATATCAAGATCTGATCGCTCAATGTGACATATATTATTTATGAGGATATTTATGGAGCACAGTTCAAAATACACAATCCCATTCCATCTCTCACTGCATATCCATCTCGTTTGAGACAGAGGGACAGTGGGTTGCCACTCCTGCAGCATCTCATGCAGGAGATCTGCCAGCCTGTAGGAAGTCATCTTAATTAACAAGCTTACAGAAATGAAATTAATTAACACAATGTTATGGCAACACTGCCTGTATAATTATATCATTCAAATCAACAGTGTATTTTTTCTCAGGGGAAAACATGTTGCTCAACTGAAAACGTTGGGAGTGAATGGAGACTTTGTGCACTGGCAGAGGTCGTGTTTCTGAGTTACTGTGTTGATGGACTACGTGGACTAAAAAAAACCTTTCACATACAGTACAGTACTCTCAGCTCTGCCTCCGTCACAGTGCATTGTTGTGAACTGAAAGGAGAGACATTCAGCCCAACATGCTCTTCAGCAACTCTCCCCTTGAGAGCGAGGAATAGAAAAAGAGGAGGAACATTTCCTTGTCCTCTGCTACACGGCAGGAGAATGATAGAGAATGATAGAGAATGATAGTCTGATGGAGGAAACAGGATCCCGTTTCAGGGACAATAAAGCATGGAGGGGAGCAGGGAGCCAGGAAAGGGCTGACTCAATGATTCTCTGGATTCTCTGTGTGTGTGTGTGTGTGTGTGTGTGTGTGTGTGTGTGTGTGTGTGTGTGTGTGTCCATATGAGTGTAGGATGTATTAACGTGTTAAGAGGACAGAGGAGGAAATGCACCGTTTCTCCTATTGAGGCCTTATTATATTGACCCCCCCCCCACACACACACAATATAAAATTGTGCCTTGTTCCTACCTTTGTTAAACACACACACACACCAACATCACAGTTTGCCTTCTGCTGTTTGTCCTTAATACAATAATACTATCCAGGATTTGCCTTCTCAGAGTCTCATCTATTGGGTCTATTGGGTGTGTGTGTGTGTGGTGCCAGTGAAGCCTCGTACCTTAACAGCAGGCGTGACTCCATCCTCAGTAGTGCTCTGCCCGTTCTGTGGAGAAAGCAGATGTATGAAACTGTCAGTGTGTGTTACTGAATGAATGAAAGAGAAAGACAGGACATGACTGATCCAAGTGGGGGGGGAGGAGAGAGAGAGAGAGAGAAAGAGAAAGAGAAAGAGAAAGAGAGAGAGAGAGAGAGAGAGAGAGAGAGAGACTGTGTGAGTGGCACCCCTGCTGGGTATCCAGCATTTTTCTCCTCTGCTGGCAAACCCAATAATCTAAGCCATCACACAAATGAAAATCTCTCCTCTGTCCCCCAGTACAGTAGGTGAGTCCAACAGAAAAGGGTAATCATTGGTATTTGTAAAACAACAGCTTGCTGAGGGCTTCTCGGGGAATCGATGTTTTGCTCTTACAGTAGAAGTAAGAATTGGATTGCAGTCTTATTACTCGATTATGAGATGTGCGTCTCGCTCCCCTGCACACAAAGCGAGGGATCAACAAAGAGAATGAATAGCCGGGGATACAAGAGAGGTTGTGTGAGATACCCATGGTTTTATTTTAAAGCAGGAGCCGCTGTCAAGGTCAAGGCACATTAGGATTATTATCACACATGTAAAACCCACAGAGGCCTGACAGACTTACATAGTGATTTATTGGATTGATTTTTTTCCCCACACAGTTTTTGCACACAAAGTATAGGACAGCTAAATATGGCTTGTAAAGAATGTATGTATTTTTAGGTCATTAGGATGGTTAGAATGGCTACACAATGGAGTGAAATACATAAAGGGACTGTGGCTATTGTTTAGATTTCCCAGATGAATGGATTAAAAAAAGAAGTCTTCACTAATCTCCTTGAAATCACAAAACTCCTGTGATTTGCCTATTAGTGTAATCAAAGTGGCTGAAAAAGTGACGTGAACCACCCCGGACAGGCTTAACGGCGCGTTAAAACAGTAAATGCACTAAGTAGCAAATACAAATATAAACACACATACAAAGAGAGGGTGGCATTTGCACGCAAGACCGCACAACTAAAAGAACCCCCCCCCCTTCATCCGCTTTGTGCTTTATTTTTCCCACCATAGAGGGGCAACCCTGAAGTCGTACACTTCCTCTCTGTGCTCTTTTCCTTTAGACTGCACAAAATAAGACAGACAGCGAGGCAGTCAGCACAATGAAAAGCAGTGGCTTTAAACAACGCCGCTACAGAAAGACAGGATAGAGAGCGAGACAGGGCAGCAGAGGCAGTGACTTGGCCAAGCTCCTCCACATTCAAGGGAAATAAAGACCTTCTGTTGAACGGGGGACTAAATTTGTGGACCTAATTCACTCTAGCTGCAACAGCCCACAATACACTCTACTCTGTAGATCTGATCGATTGGTGCAGTTGGCAACAGGATGAATTAACTTCCCTTTCTGTACTTTGAGTTTAAGCGTGCGTAGCCCTGGTGTTTTTTGCAGACCGACAGTTCATCCTGCTATCGTGATTTCAAAAGGATTTAAAGCAATTTAATTTGGATGAACTACTCCAGTCAACAAAAGCTGTAACAGTTACACAGTACATTAGATAGCATGGGAGAAACAGAAGCAATTAAGATGTTGAAGTCAGCAGATGTGTTAGGAGTGATGATTTCACAACCAGGGGCACAGATCTTTGAGGAAGTCAACATGAGCAACATTTCCATTCCAGAAATATGCGTCATCTCACCTCCTCTCCCCCTCTTTCTCCCACTCTCCCCTTTCCTTCATCCCGTCTTCCCTCGGTGAAGTGTGTGTGGTTATTGTTTAACTCAGGATGTGTTGGAATCCCAAATGTGTCACTGCGTTTGTGACTGTGTTTGTGTATGTGTGGTCAGCAATGGCTTCCTGAGGCTGCTGCTCAACACATTTCAAACTCAATTAGCCCTGCATCACTGATCCAAGTGGCCCAGTTAACTGCGCTCTCGCTCCCCTGGGCTTCCTCAATGAGAGCACAGGCACGCACACACACACACAGACAGAAACACACACACGCACGAATATGTTCGGAGTTGCAATTTCCAAATCAAAGACTTGGAGGAAAGTACATGTATACCGCTGAGGAATACACAACATAGAAACATGAGGTATACAAGTTCACAATGAGAAATGCACTGTACAGCACAGGCGCCAAGCAGACTGTAAACAGCTTTATCCAACCTATTAAACACACCAGGGAGCAGAACTTAATTTCTCACAGGACCTATGTGCTGTATAATTGAGGCAAAGTAAACAATCTTGTGTGTGGTTGAACGATAAATCAAAGTTTTAACAGTATGATTAGAGCAAAGCTGCCCCTATACCTCGACAACTAAGGAGTACAATAAACATTCTGTTGTTGCTATTGATGATTATCTTCCTATCTAACTAAATATCCCATAATCACTCCTGCAGGTGAGCACTGACAACCGGTCACATTAGCGACGTCCTCTTTCTGTCACTTACTAACACTATAGTTTTTGCCTCACTAGCGTTTCATTTCATTTTTCATTTAATGTTTATTTGATAGGGACAGATGGTGAATTACACAGCAAATCTTCAGTGTAATGCGTCATAGCATGTTTAGCTACTGCTAATGTCCAATGCCCGTCCCTAGAAGGGCCTTTTAAATAACAAACATAAAAGGACAAAACAGAACGCATACAAATACACACAGCATACACATACTGTATACCTACCTACATATACACCTACACAGCACTCACTTGCAACGACAGTGGAAAATCAAAGAGAAAGAGCACTAATACACCTATCAAGCTTGGGCTTGTGTTATCGCATGCCTCTATGTAGTCACCTACCCTTCCCTCCTCCACTCCCAGCAGCCCTGCCCAAGTGTTCCAGAGGTCACACCCAGATTAGCTGTAGCTAAGCCAATGCCCTGTGTGCATCCACACATGCACGTACACACCCTACACACACAGAGCAAGGCATGCATGTGAGCTGAACTTGTGCATGGTCTGGAGCATCCATGCGCGCGTATAAGTAGTTGTGTGTACACTGCTGACCACGCCTGTCTCTCAGGCGAGACAATGGCACACATTCCGTTTATTAACCCTGAACTTTCTTCTACATGGCTGGTTGCGTAATAACCACAAGAGGCTCAACTCCAATAGAACAAAGTCTCTCTCTGCCTCCTCCTCCAGGCTTGTACGGTCCTGTCGTTCTCTTTGCAGAAGAATTCAATTCCAAGCTTAATATATGAAGAGTGCATAGAAGTGGCCGTGGGAAAAAGCCCAGACACTGCCTAGCAAGTCGATCAATTCATTTAGGATATAAAGCTTCATAATATGTGAACATTTCGAGATGACCTGTGTGAAAAGGTCACTGAGTGAACACAGATATAATGGCTCAGAAAGCTATACGGGAAAGTGGATCTTACGTAACATTTCTATAGTGTAAAATTGGAGAGGAGTGCTCGGAGTGTGAAGAAGACCACATGGAGGCATCATGTTACTTGGTCATGCCTGTGGCTGATGCAGGTGGTAATGACTCAACTGCTGAAGTGCATTTCCTGTATCCCAGCTGATTCACAGAGGATTAGTTAATACACACCAGACATGGTTTGTTGATGGAGTCAATCAAACACATGTCTCTGAATGACTCGTTATGCACATCTTGCCTTCTTTCACATCAGCACCTAGCAGAAGAGGCGGTCGATCCGATTCCCATTCATGGAACCTTCTCTGGCTTCAAAACACGCGTTCACATTCAGACTGACGAAGAAAGAAACACTTCTCATCAGGTGAGAAACTATGAAACAGATTTGAGAATGGTGTTTTTAAAAAGTTGATATTTTATGTTCATTTAGGCCAAATATAAACAAACCCCCTTTATCACGGCCTCACAGCTGCTCCTCAACCAACACAGCCTTCACTGTCTGCCTGTCCATCTGTCTGGGCAATCTCCCTTCGCCGTGTCTCCCTTTGCCTCTCCAAAAAAATGTTTACCAGCATGAGGTCCAATCTGTCTTCCTGCGCGCAATCAATCTGAGCCCTGAGCACAGTCCCTCTCATGAGCCACCAGGAACCAGAAAGCGCAGCTGGCTGGTAGGGTTGGTGACAGAGCTAAATGTGACAAATCCCACTCTGGGACTGACACAGACTTTTGGTATTAAATTTAATCACAGCTATCACCAAATACGCATCGATAATTCATACATCCCTGATCTCCTATCTGCTGTTAGATTTTTTGCTCCCATCAAACCCCCTTGGAGGCTGGCCTAGGGGGAGACTCATCATCATATGTTGGATAGGAGTATTATTCATAAGTAAAGGAAAGGGATCCAGGCAGAGAGCGGCACAAGAAGCCTCATTTATAATCAAGCAGATCTGGGGGCATGGATTAATGAATTACTCTGATCTGAGAAACTGATTGAGGACATTGTGTAATCAGATACTTGCTTCACTTACTTATCTGACCAGACTAATTCACAGCAAAGAACTAATTCTTAGAGCTGCACAGATATCCAATTACAAACAGGAAGAAACACAGCAAGTCATTTACTTTAAACTAATCCACTCATGTGCCATATGTTACTGCACAGAGCATTTGCAGTATATATTTCAGAGTGAGTACATAGTGCAGACATAATGTGATGGCTACATAAAGGCCTGACAACTGGCCCCTAAGGGCCTATTTCATTCCCCTCACCCACACAGTTAGTATTTCATTTCATTCCTTCAGTTTTCATCATTTGTATGAACAACTGAACTGAATTCCTTGGGCTATTTGAATAGACAAGTGACAGCACTGAAAAGAAGCTCAGGAGAGGCACATTTCCTATTATATTATTCATTGTGTGTTTAAGTGTGTCGGTCTCTACAAAGCAAATCTTTACTGTGTGAGCACATGCACAAATAATAACATACTTCAGTAAATTGTCAAGACTTTGAAATGTGGTTTCATTCATGCAAACTGATCAATGCTTTTTATGCTATGATGATGGTGTGTATTGCCATTTTGCAACCCAGCCATGGAAGAAGCATACTGTAACATGACCAATAATGATGGTCTTTCTGTGATGCAACGTGCCAAGAGTCTGCTCAGTGTATGTTTGGACTTCAAGTAGTAAAATTAAGTCAGAAATCTCTCTTTCTGATCGTGTGCAATTTCCAGAGGAAATACTTATGGAAAATGAGCTGTTACACATTGAGTGTAAGTAAATGCTCCATTAAGCAATAACTCCTGTGCAGTATTCAGACATTTCTGACAAGAGAGAGAGAGATGGAATGCATACTCCTATGAAGGTATCACTATTGTTATTGGTATGTGGATGTATGCATCATGTGAAATCATATCAAACAAAACAGGAGCTTGTCTGACCTCAGTATGTTCAATCTAAGTCAGTTCGCTTTTCTCCAAGGAAACCTAGTGCTCTGGAGCAGCTTGGCCTGAACATTCACTAATGACGCCCATAAGCAGAGAGAGCAGACAAGAGTTTGTGTCACCCACTATTCTGTGATGCCAGTCTAATGCATGGCTCCATAGAGAAAGAGGTGGAAAACACTGAAAAGGTGATAGCACCCTGATGATAGCACCCTGATGATAGCACCCTGATGATAGCACCCTGATGATAGCACCCTGGTGATAGCACCCTGAGACAAGAGTTTGTGTCACCCACTATTCTGTGATGCCAGTCTAATGCATGGCTCCATAGAGAAAGAGGTGGAAAACACTGAAAAGGTGATAGCACCCTGATGATAGCACCCTGATGATAGCACCCTGATGATAGCACCCTGATGATAGCACCCTGGTGATAGCACCCTGGTGATGGCATCCTGATCATAGCACCCTGGTGATAGCACCCTGATGATAGCACCCTGATGATAGCACCCTGGTGATAGCACCCTGATGATAGCACCCTGGTGATAGCACCCTGATGATAGCACCCTGGTGATAGCACCCTGATCATAGCACCCTGATCATAGCACCCTGGAACACTGTCAATGAAGCAGCAAGATGATGTGCATTGCTTATTGCCTCTCTGGTTTATATGTTTTGGACTGAGTTGTTCATGACCTCAAGTCCAAATTAGACAGTGTTAAGTCATAAAAACCGCACGTACTGTAGAACGTGTCTCAATTTAGAAATGTAGATTAAACGTAGATCTAAATTTAGCTGTATCCCGTTTAATCTCTGTCTGGACTCAGCTACAGTAGAGACTCAGATGAATGGGCGGTGACGGCACATCTCCTGTAATAAAGTCACAAAGTTGCAGCTCTTATTGGCATCAGCGAACAACACAGACATAATTGGTTGTATATTTCTTTGTGGATGCATTCAATAAAAACCCATTGTCATTCAGTACCATCATAGAATTTGCTCTGTAGGGGACGGAAGTGGTGACCATGAGCCTATATATATATATTTGGTGACAACTGAAACGAGGCCAACATATTAACCACAAGTCAACATTTTAAAACACAGCCTGTAGCCTACTGTGAATTGTGAATTATGAATTAATATATTCAATGAATGTATTCAGTCTTATTACCCCCCAACGAGTAACCCACTCGATACTTGTATATACTGAGGAATAAAGTACTCAGTTCACAGTGGATCATTTTGAAAGAAGGAGACTTCATTCAAGCCTGTTCACCTTTTCACACTCAAACGTAATAGGACCAAGGCAAAAAAACTAAACGCAATAAACCTCACATAAAACCACCGGTGCAGCTCATCTCTCATTACCTCCGTTTCGAGCTGCACTAGCTCCATCGTGGGCCATGGCTCCGCGATTTGTGCAAGAGGCATTTCGGCAGGAGGATTTGCAGGAGTTTCCCCTTCAAAGCTTCCGAAGTCTCAGCCCAGATTCTCCGGAGCCGCTCACTCCTGTCAGGAAAAGAAACACGCTCCTACTCGGGTCCCAAGTCCAGGTAGAGGAGATTTAACACGCACTTTGCTCTCTGCTGGAGGAAGACGCGCAGGCAGCCGCTGCAAGAGCTTTACAAACAAAGTGTAATCCCCCTTTTTTATTGGACGTCGTCGGCGGTCGGCCACTCTAATTGAAATATGTTGACAGTTGTAATCCAGGTGAAAAGCAACAACGCTATGAACAGAAATAAAGATCTGGTGTTTCCAGATGCGCCGGGTGGCTTCAGGGGGCAGGAGAGAGCAGATCCAGGAACCTAACGCCCCCAGAAGGAATCAACCAGAGTCTGTTCCGTCCACCAGGTTCCCCACGGTGCGATATGCACAAAGAGCCCGGTCTGTGGAGTCTGTGGAGTCTGGAGTATGACACGGCACCGAGCCCGAGTCGTTATTGGCAGTTCTGCTGTAGGGTTTTATCCACAGCCCCCTTTTCTTCTCGCTCCGCCACCTTCTGCTCCTTGCGCTCCCACGTGGCCGAGACGCGAACTGCAAAGACGTAATGCAGTTGGCGGTGAATGGACGTTGCGCGTTGATGGTGCAGCACAGGTGTATGGCAAGAAGCTTTGACATTTAATTAAAAAACTATTTGATATCAAGGTTGTTGAAAATTGATATAAAAATTCAATTTTCAGAATTTTGATATCAAGTTTTTTAATTTTGATAGACCAATTTTCACAATTTTGATATAAAAAAACGTGATTAAATGTTAAAAGGGTATGGAAAGCCGTTTTAACATTTAATCAAAACAATTGATATCAAGGTTTTTTGAATTTTGATATCAAGTTTTTGAATTTTGATATCAAAATTGGGAATTTTGATATCAAGTTTCCCAATTTTGATATCAAGTTTCCAAATTTTGATATCATTTTGATATCAAAATTCAACTGACCAATCCTGCTGTGTAAATTTGGCGGGAATGGGCTGACGTTTTGGCCAAAGCTCATTGGTTCCGAATTTTGATATCAAAATTGGGAAACTTGATATCAAAATTCGGAAACTTGAAATCAAAATTCAAAAACTTGATATCAAAATTCAAAAAACCTTGAT
>CABFOS010119628.1:0-20049 GCA_900660315.1 Diretmoides pauciradiatus
GGATTAGTCGGGTTCAGGAGTTCCTCAATGTGCTCCTTCCACCGTCCGACAACTCCCTCAGGTGAGGTCAAGCGTGCTCCATCCTTGCTGTACACAGCCTGGATGACCCCCTGTTTCCCCCTCCTGAGATGCCGGATGGTTTTCCAGAAACACCTTGGTGATAGTCCTTCTCCATGTCTTCTCCGAACCTCTCCCACACCGCTGCTTTGCCTACGCCACGGCCGCAGCTACCGTCCTCCGGCCCTGTCAGTACCTTGCAACCGCCTCCGGAGTCTCCCGGGCTAGCATATCCCGGAAGGCCTCCTTCTTCAGTCGGACAGCATCCCTGACCACCGGTGTCCACCATGATGTTCTAGGGTTACCGCCCATTAAGGCACCTATGGCCCTAAGACCACAGTTTGCAGCAGCAGCTCCAGCAACGGAGGCTTTGAACATCGCCCACTCTGTTGCGCTGTCCCCAACCTCCACAAGGATGTGAGAGAAGCTCAGCCGGAGGTGGTGGTTGAATTCCTCTCGGACAGGGTCCTCTTCCAGACGCTCCCAGTTCACCCGCACTACACGTTTGGGTTTACCTGGTCTATCTAAAGGCTTCCCCCGTTTCTTAATCCAACACACCACCAGATGGTGATTAGTGGACAGCTCTGCCCCTCTCTTTACCCGAGTGTCCAAGACACGGCCTCAGGTCAGATGATACGATAATAAAATCGATCATCGACCTTCGGCCTAAGGTGTTCTGGTGCCAGGTGTACTTATGGGCATCATTTTGCTCGAACATGGTGTTTGTTATGGACAGTCCATGACTAGCACAGTCCAACAACAAAGCACCGCTCAGGTTCAGATCTGGGGGGCCGTTCCTCCCAATCACGCCCCTCCAAGTGTCTCCGTCATTGCCATTGAAGTCTCCTAGTAGGACAATGGAATCAGAAACAGGGGCCCCATACAGGACTCCACTTAGAGTCTCCTCCCCATAACCCGGAGGCGTAGGGAGGTGACCCTCTCGTCCACCAGGGTAAACTCCAACATAGCAGCGCTTAGTCGGGGGCTTGTTAGAAAAGCCACACCCGCCCTGCGCCTCACACCCTGGGCAACTCCGGAGAAGGAAAGAGTCCAACCCCTATCCAGGAGTTTGGTTCCAAAGCCAATGCTATGCACACATGGAGGTAACTTTTCACTGCCAAAAACAAAGACAAACTATAGTAAAAGAACGGTGATGTACAGAGAGATGTCTGCATGGAACTTACTTCCCAAACACTTTGAGCAAACTATTAGCATAAAACAATTCAAATTGTTAGTAAAGAAACATGTCTTAAATAGATACATATAAAACTTATTTAATTATTATTAAATGAATAATATAAATAATATATAATATAAATAAATATTTATTAAAAATGGTCATTGGTTCAAGTTATAACTATACATTGTTTGAATGTGTTGATGCTAGTTATATAATGTATGAATATGTATTGTTTTGATTTATATCTAAACGTTTAACGGAATGACTTTATTTTTTTATTTTCATTTTTTTTTCTCTTTAGGTTTGCTTTTACTTTCTTGTTGTAATGTACTGTATATTATGTGTCGGACCCGAGGAAGAATAGCTGCCGTTTTGCTGCAGCTAATTGGGGATCCAAATAAAACTATAAACTATAAACATGTAACATGAGGGTGCTCTAAAATCGCGGGTCATAATATCCAAAGTGTGTGCAGTATCAATATGTCCTCATTTGTAAGATTCGTAGAGCAAGCTTGATTACATTGCTGTCTCAAACTGTATGAGCAAATGCACCTTAGAAAGTGGATTAGTGATATTATGTTTCCTCTGCTCTCATTATTTTTCCGTATACTGTTGCAGCGTAATGTTTTTATTTTCTTTACCTTCATCTGCCTGTGGTAGCTTATCAAGTCAGAAAATATTGTAATATTCTAAATGTGGTCCAGAAATTCTCACACTTCCTTCTCCCTCCCCCTTTTCTTGTTCTCTGTCATCTCACACTACCTGGCTCTTCATCTCTCCATCCCCCTGCTCTACTTCTCTCTGTGTTTCTCATGCCTGTAGGAAGTCTGATGTTGATGCTGAGCCAGAGGAGAGCCCAGGGAGCAGCAGTAGCACGACCGGCAGCAGCAGCAGCAGCAGCAGTGGGGCTGTAGATGCCCTCTCCTCAGCCCCAACCCCAGTCGCCCCTCAGGCCTCTGTGGGAGAGCCAGGACAGAGAGGAGATACCTCCTGCTCGGACTCTGACAGTCCTGTAGATTCCGGTTCCAGTGACGAGGAAGAAGAGGAGGAGGAGGAGGAGGAGGAGGAAGACCCCGCTATGTTCTCCTCTAAGTTCCTCAGCGGGGCCAATCCCCTCAGTGCTGTGTCCTCTGCTGTAAATAAGTTCAGCTTATTTGGGGAAGATAAAGAGGGGGATCAAAAACAAAAAGCATCTCCCCAGCAGGGGGGGAAGCCACCTGGAGAACAGCCAGGAGCAGGCCCTGGCAAAGGCAGCCATCAGCCTCAGGGCCCCCAGAAATCAGGCCAGGCCCTCCCTAAGGAGCAGAGCCAGGGTCACCCTAAACAAGGAGGACCCCAGCTGCAAGAGAATGGACAGGCAGGTCCTCCGACCAAGCCTGGTGGGCAACAAGTTGCTCCCAAGGCTAAACAACAGCAAATTCTACCCAAGGGCCCACAACAGCAAGGTTCACCCATACTTGGAGGTCAGCTACAACATGGAACTAAAGGTGGATCAGAACAGGAAACTCTGAAGGGATCAAAACAAGTGGTTCCCCCTAAGACTGGGCCACAACCACAAGGGCCTCGGGTACAACAACAAGGGTCAACAAAGACTGGGCCACAACAGTCTAGCCCACAGCAAGGGTCACCTAAAGTTGGACAGAAACAACAGGATTTACCTAAAGTTGATGTACAACAACATGGTCCAGCTAAAGCTGGACAACAAACAGAGGGCTCACCTAAGGTGGGACAACAACAGCAAGGCTCCAATAGGAGTAAAGGCAAACCTGAGTCTCAGCAGCAAGGCCTCAAGGGACCTGGCCCAGCTGGTCAGGCCCAGGACGGGCCTACATCACAGGGCGCTATCAGAGCCGGGCCTCAGTCAAAAGCAGGAGCTAAGTCCCTTTGCCCAGTGTGTAACATGACAGAACTCAATATCCACACCAAAGACTGTGCTAACTATAACACCTGTACACAGTGTAAAACTGAAGTGTGCAGCTTGTGTGGTTTTAGCCCTCCAGACTCTGGTGTAAGTAGATGCTTTATCTTTTACTTATATAGCATGCCTTTTAATGTGTATCAAATTGTATTATTTATATTAAATATATGTAGATTTCTCTCATTTCATTACATGTTTTTATATTCCATTATTTGATTATGAATAACTTTTACTATCGGTTTTGTTTGTTTCTATCTCATTGACAAATTCTTTGGCCACTTTAAAGACTAATATGGTTGGTCAGCATATTGACTTGTGGTCACCACTTGCAGGTCTATTTAAATAATTACTTAGTGACAGTTCATTCAGCACAAAGTTTTATTGCAGCTTAGAGGAAAGTTGCTTGTTCTTACTCATGCAATAGCATTCCTCAGGTGAGTACAATATTCAATGGCTTGGTTAATACTTTCAAAAAAAACATGATTAAAAATACATTCAACATCTTCAGCAACAGGTTTACAGTGTGTCAGTGAAAAAGAAGACCGACTATAGTTACTGAAGTGCTGAAAAGATTTTGATAGGTTTTTGTCATGGTTATATTGCTTTCTTATCTGTGTCTCAAATATAATGCTGTTTTTTTCTTTGTTTTAATCAAAATAATAATCAAATAATCAATAATATCGAAGTAGTTAATGATTTTTTTTCTCATCATGCAATTTTTAGGTCATTATTTCAGTATTTTAAAATAAATGTACATTTTTGCACAGGGGCAGGAGTGGCTTTGTCTTACCTGCCAGATACAGAGAGCTCATGGATCCTCTGAGCCCCAAGGACCTCCCATGACAACATTCCATCCCTCACCCAACAAAATGTCTGCTGCTCAAAAGCAGACACCAACTCCTGCTTCACCCCTCAGAAAGGAGACCTCACCACCAGGTTCCCCTCAGAGGAAACAGTCTACGTCAGCAACTCAACCCGCCAAGGCTGAGGCTGCTAAAGGACGAGAAAGTCACAAACAGGCCAGTCCAGCTCCTGTTCAGAAAACATCACAGGAGAGCCGGAGGACATCCGATTCTCAGAAGCCACCAGACCAGTCAAGTCAAACTGGACGTAAGCAGAGCAATGCTACCCCAGCTACACAGCAGGAGTCAGGAGGATTCTTTGGCTTTGGTGGTTCTAAAACCCAGTCTAATACTACAAAGCCTGCAGAGTCAGTGACTGGGAAGATGTTTGGTTTTGGTTCCTCCATCTTCAGCCCTGCAGCCGCTTTGATAACCTCAGCTGTTCAGGATGAGCCCAGAACCACACCACCTGTTTCTCCTAAAATGCACCCTGCAAAGGAGTCCAAACCACCTGCTGCCCAAAAACCAGAGCAAGAGAAGAAATCAGAGCAACCCCAGCAGGCCAAGGCTCCTCCATCAGGACTGGCCAAAGTGGGTAAAACTCCATCAGACCCTCCAAAGGCAGTAACAAGCTCCCAAGTTGCTCCCAATGCAGGCCAATCCACCTGTCCACTCTGTAAGGTGAAACTCAACATGGGCTCCAAGGATCCTCCCAACTACAACACCTGCACCGAATGCAAGAACACTGTCTGCAACCAATGTGGATTTAACCCTTTGCCAAATGTTACTGAGGTAAGCCACCCTTTTTGATAATAATATGAATGAATGAATGAATGAATGAATGAAGGAAGGAACAAATCAATGCAGTTCATTTGTGGGACTATTATTGCAATGTGATAGACGCATATTGCATAGGAGACATGGGAAATGCCTTTTACACCATTTACACTATAGTTGTACACATAAAAATGCTCTCACATGCTGTCAGAGTGCATAGGAGCATCCTAGTCTAATAAATGGTAATGCAAATAATTAGTCAATTAGAGCAATTCGATCCTGCAACCTGACACTCTTTCATTTGGTAAGTAAGTAGTGTACACTTCCTCGGTGAACAGATTGGTTAAGAGGAACAGTCAGCTGGTTCAGTCGCTGGGTTACCGAGTTATTTGCGTCAGTGTCTCTTTGGCACTTTGATATAGCGTGCTCATGATAAAATAGCAAAAAAAGGGGGTCCAGGGCACTCTCTCGATAGGTTAAAATACCTTTATTAACATTGGTATGGTCATAATAGACCTATCTAAACTCCAACGCGTTTCGGCATTGCGCCTTCTTCAGGGAGGACAAACATTTGAGCATGCTTATGATATTTATAAATTGTTAAGTTCCCTCTGGAAGAGTGGTTGAGTAATTAGTATTCATTTTATGGTTTGGAGCAATATCTCCAATTTCTAGCTCACTCGTTCATATTAATAGCTGACCAAGGAGGCAGTCATTTTCCACTGATAGAGCTAAAGTCCAACTTGTGGCAGATACATATTTTGAAAATATAAAGTCCCTAAGAAAAATAACTACATATGTTATTCTGTACTCTGGCTTCAATGGACAAGGTCGTACTGCTGCAGATAAGTGATTAAAAAACACTATTTTAAGTAATTAAAACTATATCAATGCTGGTCTAACACTGGCCGAGAGTGTTAACGTTGCTGTTGATATATTTATCTTCAAGTCATGCACATACCTCTTTAAGAGGCATTGTCATGCCTCTCCCATGGGGGTTGTCTTGTAGGGAACACCACATTAGGTGGTGCTCTAAATGGACACGGCATCTTCTAGGTTATCTACAGCACAAAGGATTTGACACTTGACTCTGTAATTCAATGCACAGTGTTGGTAGGCTGGTTTACCAAGGACAGTCCAAGGCTACGTGATCTTGTGATGCTGTGTTATGTGTGCTGCTCCTGTTCTGCTGGAAGTAATGGTTAAAAAAGTAATCAATTAAGATGGGGATGGAGAGATCCTCTTGTGCATTTTGCAAGCATGTCTGTGATAGTGTGCATTATATGTATTTTGGACCCACCAGTGCAGCATTGAATTCGATTTTCAGAATTGGATTGAAATGACTTTTTACCACACAGAGAATACTGTAGCTGTATGGTTTGGCATTTGAGAACAGCGTATCCCCTTTACCTTGGAGAAACATTTGTGGCATCAATGAACATTGCATTATGCAGACCAGTGATTTTCTTGCCATGCCCAGAGTGTACTGGTATTATAATAACATAGCATAATGAGTTCTCACATAACATTAAATAATGAGCTCAGCTTTGATAGCCATTCAACAGTGTCTCTACAGAGAACAACTATTCATAAACAAATACATGTAGACCTCACAGTAAAAAATGTGACTACTTGTACTTTGTTTTCTCAAAGTAACTCATTAAATGTGGTGTCAGAAATTAGATTCTGTTATAAGTGTCACTAGGTTAAATATTTGATTCAATATATATGATGGGTGGAGAATTTGCAAGCTCAGTAATGATAGGTTTTGATTAGTAGTTTTTTTAATTAAAAACATTTTAATTAAATAAGAACAGCTGAATGTGTGCATGTTATAAATTGTGTTGTCAAAAGTGACAGTTGTCAAATGCACAAACAAGGTCAAAGTTGGGTGATTTGTGTTCACATTTTATTAAGACAGCATATCAACATTACAGGTGTCACATCATTCCCAATATTTGGATGCCCTGACAAAAAAAACATTATTTACTGTAGTCCTGCCTCCAGACAAGTTGATATAGTTGTTTAAGTTGAAATATGGATTTACTGAAACAGAATCTGCTCATTGTATATGCATCTGACATCATTGCAGTTGAATCCTCTTTTTTTTTAGGATAGGGCACTACAACCTTTCTATCTGGCATTTTTGCTTTAGAGCTTCCCTTATGTATTGTCGTCATTTAAATTATTTATATTCATGTTTTTTTAATGTTATTTTTAAAGGTAAAGGAGTGGCTGTGTCTAAACTGCCAGGTGAAACGGGCTGCTGGAGGAATGGAACCCACTGGACCTTCAATGATGAAACAACTCACTTCACCTAAAAAAGTCTCCACACTTGAAAAAGACCCAGCATTGGCCAATACATCAGTAAAAAAGACCAGTCCAGCAGAGTCTGCACCACAAAAGACCACTGCACCAGGCTCCCCTCAGAGGATACCTTCTTCACCAGCAGCACAGACAGCCAAGGCTGAGACCGGTAGAGGACCAGAGAGTCAGAAACAAGCCAGCCCAGCTCCTGGTCAGAGAACGCCACAGGCGAGTCGGAAGACATCAGATCCAGACAAGACAAGTCAAACTGGACTTAAGCAGAGTAATGCCACTGCAGCTGCACAGCAGGAGTCAGGAGGCTTTTTTGGCTTTGGTGGTCCTAAACCCCAGCCTGATGCTGCAAAGCCTGCAGGGTCAGTGACTGGGAAGATGTTTGGTTTTGGTTCCTCCATCTTCAGCTCTGCATCCACTTTGATAACCTCAGCTGTTCAGGATGAACCTAAAACTACACCACCAACTCCACGTAAGATGTCAACGATAGCCCATGTCTCTCCCAAAGCCACACCACCTGTTTCTCCAAAGATGACTGGTGTAAAGGAGACCAAACCACCTGCTGTCCAGAAACAAGAGCAAGATAAGAAACTACAGCAACAGCCCAAGGTTCCTCCGTCAGGGCAGGCCAAAGTGGACAAAGCTCCGTCAGAGCCTCCAAAGGCAGCAGCAGCAGCCTCCCAAGCTGGACCCAAAGTGGGCCTGTCCAACTGTCCACTCTGTAAGGTGGAACTCAACATGGGTTCTAAGGAACCTCCCAACTACAACACCTGCACCGAATGCAAAACCACTGTCTGCAACCAATGTGGATTTAACCCTATGCCAAATGTTACTGGGGTAAGCAAATAAGCGTACTGCTGATGTACCTTTGTTTACTTTTTAATTTCCTATGAATTTAAATAATTTTCTCCTTAAAATGGTATCTATGACTGTCCACAAAGTATTACAAATATTTTAAGTTTCCAAGATATTTTTTTATATTTTGTAAGAAAATTGCATATAGTTAAGTACTCCAGAAAAACCTTAGTAGTCTAGTTCATGTCTTTTCAGAGAATGAAATTGTGTACCATAGTGAGAGTGAGAACACTGAATAATATGTCACTGATAATCTAATTGCATTGTTTCAGGACAACGAATGGTTGTGTCTCAACTGCCAGATGCAGAGAGCACTAGGAGCATCAGAGCCCCCAGGAACTCCCTTGATTAAACCACAGGCCTCACCGAATAAAATCCCTACACCTGCTGCTGCCCAAAAGAAGGACTCTCCCAAAGTAGCTGAACTGCAAAAGAAAGACATTCCAACAACTGCTGGATCTCAAACTAAGGAGACCTCTGCACCAGGCTCCCCTCAGAGGAAACTGTCTACACCAGCGGCACAGCCAGCCAAGGCTGAGGCTGCTAAAGGAGCAGGAAGCCAGAAACAGGCCAGCCAAACTCTTGGTCAGAAAATGTCACAGGAGAGCACATCAGGTCCTCAGAAACCACCAGACCAAACTGGACATACTCAGAGTAAGGCTCCCTCAGCTACACAGCAGGAGTCAGGAGGCTTCTTTGGCTTTGGTGGTCCTAAAACTCAGCCTGATGCTGCAAAGCCTGCAGAGTCAGTGACTGGTAAGATGTTTGGCTTTGGTTCTTCCATCTTCAGCTCTGTATCCACTTTGAAAACCGCCAATGTTCAGGATGAATCCAAAACCACACCACCAGTTTCAGCCAAGATTACTGCTTCAAGGGAGACAAAATCACCTGCTTCCCAGAGAAAAGAGCAGGAGAAGAAGTCAGAGCAACAGCAGGCCAAGGCGTCTCCATCATTACAGGCCAAAGTGGACAAAGGTCCATCAGAGCCGGCAAAGGCAGCAGCAACCTCTCAAGCTGCACCCAAGGCGGGCCAGTCCGCCTGTCCACTCTGTAAGGTGGAACTCAATGTGGGCTCCAAGGATCCTCCCAACTACAACACCTGCACTGAATGCAAGAACACTGTCTGCAACCAATGTGGATTTAATCCAATGCCAAATGTGTCAGAGGTAATAAAAGCTAATAGTTAATCTTGTTTGGTAACAAAATAATGGCTACATTTCCACATACAGTAAAGGCATATGCACATTTACTTTTAAATAGGACTAACATATATAATCATAATAAAACATGCAACAGCACATAATTGGCCAATCATACAACATAAACACTTCTAATTTAATATTTTAACATTGTTAACAGATACTTTTGTCTTTTAATCCATCATTATCTTTTCAGGTGAAGGAATGGTTATGTCTGAACTGTCAGATGCAGAGGGCTCTAAGTGCATCTGAACCCCCAAAACCTCAAATGTCTACAACTGCTGCACATCAAAAGATGACAACTCTAAATCAAGAGGAAACTATGAAGAAGCAATTATCAACACCTGACTCACTCCAAAAGAATAATAATTCCACACCAGGTTCCCCGCAGAATAAACAGTCTACCTCGGCAACACAGCCAACCAAGGCTAAAACTGCTAAAGAACCAGAGAGTGAAAAACAGGCCAGTCCGGTTCCTGGTCAGAAAACACCACAGGCGATTCGGAAACCATCAGACCAGACAAGTCAACCTGGAGCAAAGCAGAGTAATGCCACTGCTCCTAAACAGGAGTCAGGAGGCTTCTTTGGCTTTGGTACTCCTAAACCAGAGTCTGATGCTTCAAAAACAACAGAGTCAGCGACTGGGAAGATGTTTGGCTTTGGTTCTTCCATATTTAGTTCAGCATCCACTTTGATAACATCTGCTGTTCAGGAGGAATCACATACTACACCACCAGGCTCTCGAAAGATGTCTCTAGCAGCCAAGATCTCTCCCAAAATTACACCACCAGTGTCTCCCAAGATGTCTCCAGCAAAAGAACCCAAATCACCTGCTGCCCAGAGACCAGAGCAAGGGAAGAAACCAGGGCAGCACCAACAGGCCATGGCTCCTCCATCAGTACAAACCAAAACAGACAAAGCTCCATCAGAGCCTCCAAAGGCAGGCCCGTCCACTTGTTCACTCTGTGAGGTCAAACTCAATATGGGCTCCAAGGATACTCCTAACTACAACACCTGTACTGAGTGCAAGACCACTGTCTGTAACCAATGCGGCTTTAACCCTATGCCAAATGTAGCAGAGGTACGGGAATACATTTTTAAACATTCTTTGTGACGAAAGCAAAAATAATCTGTCCAGTTTTTTTAATTTGCAGTAAGCATTTAAAAATAATTGTGGATACGGTTTTAACTATTGTTTTACATTGATCTTTATAAGATATAGTGCATTGTTGGGCAGTCAGTTTCTCTAAATACTTCTAATTGTTTAGAGATTATTCTGAAATTACTAACAGCAAATAACAAGGTGTCTAATTTATTGCTATTTTAGGTGAATGAGTGGCTATGTCTGAAGTGCCAGATGCAAAGAGCACTGGGAGCATCTGAGCTCCAAGGGCCTCCTATGATGAAATCGCCCAGTAAAGTCCCTACACCTGCTGCTATCCAATTGAAGGACTCCCCCAAACCAACTGAACTTCAAAAGAAGGACACTCCAACACCTGCTGAACAAAAGATGCAAGAAACCACAGCACCACCCTCCCCTCAGAGGAAACTGTCTACATCAGCAGCACAGCCAGCCAAGGCTGAAGCTGCTAATGTACCAGGGAGTCAGAAACAATCGAGATCAGCTACTGATCAGAAAATACCACAAGATACCCAGAGGACATCAGGTCCTCAGAAACCATCGGACCAGACAAGTCAAACTGTGCATAAACATATTAATGCCACTGCTGCTACACAACAGGAGTCAAGAGGCTTCTTTGGCTTTGGTGGTCCTAAAACTCAGCCTGATGCTGCAAAGTCTACAGAATCAGTGACTGGCAAGGTGTTTGGTTTTGGTTCCTCCATCTTCAGCTCTGCATCCACTGTGGTAACATCTGTTCAGGACCAGCCCAAAACCACACCACCAGTTTCTCCCAAGATGTCTCTGACCAAATCCCCCTCTGCCCACAAACCAGAGCAAATACATCCTGCAAAAGAGTCCAAACCACCTGCTGCCCAAAAACCAGAGCAAGAGAAGAAACCAGAGCAACCCCAGCAGGCCAAGGTTCCTCCATCAGACCAGGCCAAAGTGGACAAAACACCATCTGAGTGTCTAAAGGAAGCAGCAGCCTCCCAAGTTGCTCCCAAAGCAGGCCAGTCAAACTGTCCACTCTGTAAGGTGGAACTTAACATGGGCTCCAAGGATCCTCCCAATTACAACACCTGCACCGAATGCAAGAACACTGTCTGTCACCAATGCGGATTTAACCCTATGCCAAACAAATCAGAGGTAAGACTAAATAGAGCATTGTTTTTATTTTAAGTTTGCTGAGAGATTGTAAATGAAAGGCACATGCACTTTTTTAACATGTATACCTATCTTGTGCTGCCTCTGTTACTGCATCTGTAACTCTATTAAATTAAAAAATATTCCCTGTGCATAATGATAAACATAAAACATTTTGTAATTATTTTTTAGGGAAAAGAGTGGCTGTGTCTCACCTGCCAGATGCAGAGGGCTCTGGGGGTATCTCAGCCCCAAGGGGCTCCGTCGATCAAACCTCAGACTGCTGCAGAAGCTGAAAAGAAAGATATCCCCAAACCAGCTGACATGAGCAATGCCACCCCAGCCACACAGCAGGAGTCAGGAGGATTATTTGGCTTTGGTGGTCCTAAAACTCAGCCTGATGCTGCAAAGCCTGCAGAGTCAGTGACTGGGAAGATGTTTGGTTTTGGTTCCTCCATCTTCAGCTCTGCATCCACTTTGATAACCTCAGTTCAGGATGAGCCCAAAACTACACCGCCAGTATCTCCCAAGATGCTTGCTGCAAAGGAGACCAAACCACCTGCTGCCCAGAAACCAGAGCAGGAGAAGAAACAAGAGAACCCCCAGAAGGCCAAGGCTCCTCCATCAGGACAGGCCAAGGCTCCTCCATCAGGACAGGCCAAAGTGGATGAAGCTCTATCAGAGTCTCCAAAGGCAGCAGTGGCATTGCAAGCTGCTCACAAGGCAGGCACAGGCACATCCACCTGCCCACTCTGTAAGGTGGAGCTGAATTTGGGCTCCAAGGATCCTCCCAACTACAACACCTGCACTGAATGCAAGAACACTGTCTGCAACCTATGTGGATTTAACCCCATGCCACATGCTGTAGAGGTGAGTGAAAGTCACTGGCATCATTTCAAATGTTGGCAATTATAATTTAAAATCCACATACATTTTCCCTTTTGACATATATATTATACAGTGAGTGTGTAAAATGTTTGGTAAGATCCCTACAGTAGTTTTGAAAGCGTATACAGCACCACTTCTTTGGTAAAAGTGTAGGCCTATCCCAGCCATTTGCGGACCTCCCCACCCTGTTCCCTGACGAACATTTTGCTACTTGTGTTTATTCATTCTATAGAAAATGTTAAGAAGTCTTCTGGAATGTAAAAGTTTAGGGCATGTTATTGCTAGGAACTAAATGACACAAATACACTAATATGATAATATTAGTCAACCCAATTGTCACTTGTCAATCCAATATTATTGTTTATTTTTTGATAGTTTTTTTGTCCATCTAGTATCTAGTAATATAATTTGAATAGATGTGTCTTTGTTATCCTGCTAAAACCAACATTTAACTGAAATATGTCACAATACTCAAAAACATGACTTCTCCTTAACGTTTTATCATATAAAACCTTTGAATATTTTGCAGACACATTTTTCAAAATAATATTCTTTTCCTATAGGCGAGGGAGTGGTTGTGTCTCAACTGTCAGATGCAAAGGGCTCTTGTGGAATCTGAACCAGTAGAGTCTCTTTTGAAGAAATCCCAGGCATCACCAAACAAAGTGTCTACACCTGCTGCTGCCCAAAAAGAGACTACTGACAAACAACACAGTCCGACACCAAGCTCATCACAAAAGAAAAAAGAAACCAAACTGCCACCTCAAGCGGATAATGACATTACCCCAACATCACCTCTAACCACACAGACTTTAACCCCTTCCTTATCACATACAAAGGAAACCCCAGCTGCTGCTGTATCCCTGCCCAAGGAGACCCCAACTCTTTCTTCACCCAAAGAAGCGACAACCCTCACCAAGGAGGTTCCAACCTCCACTACATCTCTCAGCAAGGAGATGCCTGCTGGGGTTTCGGTCCTCAATAAAGAAGCTCTTGCTCAAGCTTCACCTGTTGACACAGACACTTCATCTTCTTCCCAAGAGAAAATCGATCCCACTCCACCAAGCTCCTCAGCAAATAAAGAAATATCAGAAAAGGAAGCTTCTATTGAAGAAAGGAAACCGGAAATCATTCAGAAATCAGCTGGTGATCTCGTCACCACCTACAAAGATAGCATGCAGGAGATCATTGCAAGCCCTATACAAGCACAGCCCCAGCAAGCTCTAAACCAAGAAACAACCCCTTGTCCAAACCAGGATCTTGGCAAACCTCCACAACAGTCTCCAAAAGTTGGGACATCACCTGCCAAATCTGTTCCTCCTGCAGCTCAGCCAACAAATCAGGAGTCAAGGGGCTTATTTGGTATTGGTAGTCCTAAATCCCAGCGTGCTGCCTCAAAAACTACTGAATCAGTGACTGGAAAGATGTTTGGCTTTGGTTCATCCATCTTCAGCTCGGCATCGACTCTGATAACATCTGCTGTTCAGGAGGAGTCCCACGCTTCTCCGTCAGGCTCTCGCAAGATGTCTGCCCCAGCACAAGTCTCCCGCAAGATGTCTACATCACCACAGATATCTCCAAAATCCACACCCCCAGCATCTCCTGCAATGAAGTCCAAACCACCTGCTGTCCAGAGACCAGAGCAGGAGAAGAAACCAGAGCAACCCAAGCCACTTCCATCAGAACAGGTCAAAGTGGACAAAGGTCCCTCAGAGCCTCCAGCATCAGCAGCAGCCTCACAAGGTGCACCCAAACCAGGGCAGTCCGCCTGTCCACTCTGTAAAGTGGAACTCAACATGGGCTCCAAGGATCCTCCCAACTACAACACCTGCACCAGATGCAAGAACACTGTCTGCAACAAATGTGGATTTAGCCCTATGCCAAATGTAGCAGAGGTAATAAGAATAATGAAACCCTGCTTAATTTAGAATAAATCACCAATGCAGTCATTTTGATCAGCAGACAACGTAGTTTACAATATCTATTTACTTACATTTATTAGCCATGAAGTGGTACATTATTTTTCTTTGGGCTATATTTAGTAAAATACAGCATGGTAATGTTAATTACGCGTAAACTGATTTCCCCTTATTCTGTCTAACATTCCTCTGCTCTTTTACATTTATATTATATTTTCTTTTCTTTTTTTCCCTATTAGGGAAAGGAATGGCTATGTCTCAACTGCCAGATGCAGAGAGCACTTGGAGCATCTGAGCCCCCAGGTCTTCCTATAATGAAACCCCAACCCTCACCAAGCAAAGAGGCTATTCTGCCTGCCACACCACAGAAGCAAGAGGCCCCAATGTCAGTTCATCCTCAGGAAGACAATCCTAAACCAGCCTCGCCCATGAATGAGCTTGTCACTTCTGCCACAGCCAAAGAAAAAGAACTGCCAACACTTGGTTCACCAAAGAAACAACTTCCCTCTTCACTGCCTGACAAAACTGTTCCACCGACTACCACACAGAGAGATGTTACACCTTCTTTACAACAGCCTCAACAGCAGGAGAACACTAAGTTAGGCCAACCCCAACAGTCTTCTAGGGAGACACCAAAAGGACAACCAGAGACAACTCAGCAACAGCCTCCGAAAGCTATGACTTCTCCTTCTCCTAAGTCTGGTCTTCCAACAGCTCAACCTACCAAACAGGAGTCAGGAGGCTTCTTTGGCTTTGGTGGTCCTAAAACACAGCCTACTCCGGCAAAGCCTGCAGCATCAGTAACAGGGAAGATGTTTGGCTTTGGTTCCTCCATATTGAGCTCTGCATCCACTTTGATAACCTCAGCTGTTCAGGATGAACCTAAAACTACTCCACCAACTCCACGTAAGATGTCCACAACAGCCCATGTCTCTCCTAAAACTACACCACCAACTCCACGTAAGATGTCCACAACAGCCCCTGTCTCTCCTAAACCTACACCACCGGCCTCTCCTAAAATACTTCCTGCAAAGGATACCAAGCCACATACTGCGCAGAAAGTTGAAGAGAGGAAACCAGAGCCACGCCAGCAGACCAAGGCCTCAGAACAGACAAAAGTGGATGAAGCTCAAAAGCCACCCAAAGCGACAGCCGCTTTCCAAGGTGCTCCCAAAATAGGCCAGTCCACCTGTCCACTCTGTAAGGTGGAACTCAACATGGGCTCCAAGGATCCTCCTAACTACAACACCTGCACTGAATGCAATACCACTGTCTGTAACCAGTGCGGATTTAATCTAATGCCAAATGTAGCAGAGGTGAGTCAGTCTGTACCCCAGGTGTTTGTTTAAGGAATGGCAAGTAATGGAGCAGTCATTATTATTTATTCATTCACTTTCATCATTGTTTATGAGCATGGCAGAGTCAATTCATCATTTGATGTAAGACATTTTAATATTGTTGCAAAGTTTAAATAACTTGTATCCTATACTAATTTTGATTTAGCTCTCCTTGTAAACATGGTATTACTGGAGTCATTTTTAATGATGCAAAATAGAGGGAGTTATCAAAATTTTATTCAGCAGTATTCAAATATCATCCATCCGATCCAAGTATCCCCCCCAAAATATTCCTTGATACACATGGGTTTGCTAAATTCATTGTTTACATCTACATTTACATCATTGTTAAGGTCACCCTTAAAAGTTAATAATTAACAGATTATATAATGCTAATAGCCATGTTGTTATTTCTCATCTATCCAATCAAACCTGCATACCAAAACAAAATGCTGATGAAATATTACTCTATTGCTAAAAGCCATAGTAATATTTATGATAAATAATGGTGTTTAATGAAGAGACATGATGTTTAAATTATGGTTGGAAAATTTATTTTAGTTTTTTTAATGCATCTGCACTCATAATTGTTAATAATGGCACCACTGTTAATTTTGTCCTATAAAATGAATTGTGTTGCTTAATTTTCAGCCATGACTTCTGCACCAGATACACTCTATTTTACGCTTAACTTGTTCCTGTTACTTATGTGCAATATTATTTCAGGTAAAGGAGTGGCTTTGTCTGAACTGTCAGATGCAGAGAGCTCTCGGAGTATCTGAGCCCCCGGGACCTCTCGTGATGAAACCACAACCCTCCCCAAGCAAGATTTCCACACCTGCTAGCCCTGAAAAGAAAGACACACCAACATTAGTCCAACCCCAAAAAGAGAAATCTATAGAATCTACAGCAGTTAAAAAGGAGGTCACTCAAGCAGGTCCAGACAAAAAGGATGCCCCTACAGCTGAGGCCCCAATGCCAACTGCAGCCCCAAAGTTAGACAAACCAGTATCAGGTTCTCTGCCAACGAAACAGGTTGTCTCAGGTACTGTGGTGAAGAATGAACAAGAACAAGCTCAGAAAGTGACTAGCCAGCAGAAGCCTGTTGCAAAAACCCCACAAGTACAATCTCCAAAGCCAGAACCGAAGGCAAGTCCTGCAAAACAGGATGCTGGAAAACTATCACAACAGCCTCCAAAAGCTGTGACCCCTCCGGCGAAATCTGTACCCCCACCTGCTCAGCCCGTCAAACAGGAGTCAGGGGGCTTCTTTGGTTTTGGTGGTCCTAAAACACAGGCTACTGCAAAATCTTCTGACTCTGTGACTGGGAAGATGTTTGGATTTGGTTCATCCATGTTCAGCTCTGCATCTACTTTAATAACCTCAGCTGTTCAGGATGAACCTAAAACTACACCACCATCTCCACGTAAGATGTCCACGACAGCCCAGGTCTCTCCTAAAGCTACACCACCAGTATCTCCCAGGATGCCTGCAAAGGAGTCCAAACCACCCGCTACCCAGAAACCAGAGCAGGAGAAGAAACCAGAGCAACCCCAACAGGCCAAGGTTCCTCCATCAGGACAGGCTAAGGTTCCTCCATCAGGACAGGCCAAGGTTCCTCCATCAGGACAGGCCAAGGTTCCTCCATCAGGACAGGCCAAGGTTCCTCCATCAGGACAGGCCATGGTTCCTCCACCAGGACAGGCCAAGGTTCCTCCATCAGGACAGGCCAAGGTTCCTCCATCAGGACAGGCCAAGGTTCCTCCATCAGGACAGGCCAAGGTTCCTCCATCAGGACAGGCCATGGTTCCTCCACCAGGACAGGGCATGGTTCCTCCACCAGGACAGGCTAAGGTTCCATCAGAGCCTCACGTGGCAGGCAAGTCTACCTGTCCACTCTGTAAGGTGGAACTGAATGTGGGCTCCAAGGATCCTCCCAACTACAGCACCTGCACTCAATGCAAGAACACTGTCTGTAACCTTTGTGGATTCAACCCCATGCCCCATACTTCAGCAGTAAGTAAAATAATTCATTATGAATGTCATGTTCATTGCCATTTTAAAGGATTTCATTTAGATGCAGTTTTTTCATACACAGATTTAAATTTATATTACATCATGGTATGTTTTTGCATATATTTTGTCAATTAATTACTTTAGTTTCATTAACATGTTTCAATAACGCATTGCCTTAATTGTCTTAAGTCTTTGCCGGGTTGTGAGAGTGATAGTTACAATAGTTTAGTTTTTGAACCATGGTATTATTGTACAGAAAGCCGTGATGGTGGAGCTTAGTGGAAGGTTGTTTCTTCTAACCATCCCCTCTTTACAGAGAGAGAGAGAGAGAGGGAGAGAGAGAGAGAGAGAGAGAGCAAACCCACCCCCTTTAATCAACAAGGTGGTTAGTGCTGAAGGCACTAGTTGTGTTTTCAGCAGCAAGTGACTACTAATAAGCAGCATATGACCAATAGAGGCTATGGTGTCCTGCTCTGACACGTCTGTATTCATGCAGCTGTTTGTGAGCTGTGGACTTTAGTCTGTGTGAAAATAGTGTATCTTTGAAACCTCTTTTATAATTTCATGATCAGTAAACTTTATGGAAGATTCCGTAGTGTGAAAAGTAACATTCATCCAATCATGTATTCCTGTTGAAATGTAAAGTAGCTGAAGTACAGTAAAAATGGATTGTATTTTACCGTTCAGTTGTTTTTAGAGAACATCCATTACAAATTGTGATAGCATAATGGATGAATGTACTTTTTTGCAATGAAAATACAAGATTGGCTCGCCTGAAGAGCTTTAGAGCAGAAGTTTCAGTGCACTAGATCAATGTAATCTTTTAGAATTGTTGGCCTACTTTAAAAACATAGCCTACTCTATTGCATGTGGTGATTGTTATGGCTGTCCCTCCGATGTAGTGGCCTGAGTCAATGTGACATTACATAACAGCTGTGTGCGTTGGTAGAATGGCAGCACTGAAAATGTATTAATGTGATTGAAGGTTGTGCAACAGCATTAGTGGGTTGGGATCTGCTGCTGTGGCAGACTGGGGACTCTCCATCCCTCGTGAGAGATAGGAGATGGCGGAGCTCTGTGTTATGCCAATAAGCAGAGGTGAACCGGATTAAGTCCAACACAACACGATACAGTACATTATAGCAGCGCACATTTCCTTTCAGGCCATCTGCTCCCTCACAGATCAGTGGCTCCATGTTATTCAATAGTTTTAAGTTCATTTTATGTGGCTTGCAGCGGTATGCATGCGCAGCGGTATGCATGTGTGCCTGTTTTCTGACTTATCCACAGGTGCATTTTGTTTGATGCGACCCTTGCCATAAAAGTTAGCTGAATTACTACTGCTTTCCTGCCTATTGTTTTGGATGTGCAGCATATTTCCCTCCAGGCTGAAAATATATATATTTTTACATTTCCATGAGTTAAAGCCTAATATAATTTTCTTGTTTTGTCAAACCTAGTCCTCTCTAGATTGATATGGCCAAACGGTTGAGGGCTTTTTATTATTTTCCTACACTCATTCAGTACTGTAACATAGTCAATAAAACAAAAAAATGTTTCACCACTGTGCTGTTAGTGTTTACAGCATCCAGTGCAGGTACCAATTTAGTAATGTGTCATGTCAGTCCACAGTGTTAGTCATTTTGCTGTAGGCTTTTGAATTAGGTCATTTTGATGCTAATACTTTCATAATGAGATACAAACCAAATTAGATCTCCACAAACGGGACAAAATCTCCATGAGGTAAAATCTACAAAGTGTTGGCCATTACAGTTTAGTTTAGTTTAGTTTAGTTTACTTCGGTCTTTCACATCACATACTGTACATACATACATAGCATAAAAAACAACAACAACAACAACAACAAACAAACAAACAGAAAGATTCAACTTTGGATTTGTCTTGGTTGCATGTATTGAAATAATGTAACAGTTAAATAGATTTTTATCAATGGTAACTTTCATACTATTTCACACACACGAGTCCATACAGCAGATAAGGCTACTGTAGTATAACACATGTTCACTGCATGTGTTATACTGGATACAGTGAGCATGTGTCCCTTGCATGGCCTTCAATGTTGAGTCTCAATAATCAACAGGAATCTGCATCTAATTTAATTTTAATTTATTTGTTTATTTGAGAGGGACAATGTGCATCAATGAACAGATCATACAGAGATGAACCGTAAATACACCAGAGTTAGCTAGAAGCTAGTTTTCATCCGTAGTCCCTACCTAACACGCATGTTTTGATGGTGGGAGGAAACCGGAGCACCCGGAGGAAACCCACGCAGACACGGCGAGAACATGCAAACTCCACACAGAAAGGCCCTGTTCCAGCTGGGAATCGAACCCAGGACCTCCTTGCTGTGAGGCAGCAATGCTAACCACTGCGCCACTGGGCCACCGTGCCGCCAGTTAAAGGAGTTGAAGGAGTCGGAGGAGTTGAAGTAAGGAGTTAAAGGAATTGAAGG
>CABFOS010119629.1:0-22472 GCA_900660315.1 Diretmoides pauciradiatus
CTCCCTTGCGCGAACTCAGTACGTGCACTAATGGCTGAGTTCAAACAGGAAGAGATTCCCTGTCTGCTTGAGCGAACTCAGCTGGTGCTTTACAACATGAGGGCTCCGCAAACTGTGTGTGTGTGTGTGTGTGTGTGTGTGTAGTGTTTACGGCTTGTCTTGCTGTGGAAGCGGTCCACGGTTTGGCGGGGACCCGGCGCTTGTCTGCAGCAGAGACCGGTGTATCTCTCTACACACATACAGATATACAGCGATAAAACCCGATGGTGTTTTGAAAATATGTGGGGTTTTTATCGCCGTGTCTCTCTACTGACACAGAGACACGTGGTGAGAAAACGTTAGGTGAAATACAATGCAACTGAATGCAAAATATGTTTACTGGCAGTGTGACAAGACAGCGGCAAGACACTGACGAGCACGCCCACGAGCAGTTCGTTCGTGGCGTTCATGTTTCGGGGGAGGAGCTTTGAACGGAGGCTGAAGGGGGGGGTTAAAAATTACAGGCCCTGCCTTTAAAGGTGATACTAATATCTTTCATTCGGTGACACGTCCTGTGACTGGCGTTGTTACAGAGGTTTGCGACAGGACGGAAGTAGCAGCAGCTGCTTGATGGCTCTGTGATTAAGCTCTGGTTTCCCCACACCGGTGCCAGCGTTACCTTTACTCTCCTCTCTGCTGCTCATTCTCGCCTCAGGACCAACTAATCTGATACCAGCTGTTGTCTTGGCCACACTCGCATTGTCACACATCATCACTGGCCAGAGCCAGTTCAATCTGTCAACTCACTTCCCCCCCTGTGTATCATACTTGATTAGTTCATGGTTCTACTTCGTGGGAAAAGTAGGCTAAGTAGAGCAAATCTAAGTACACTGCTTATGCATTTTGTTCTGGAACAAATTGGACTTTCAGCATAGCAATGTATGTGTGATCTACAGAGTACAGAGCGCTGCAGAAATGAATCATCTCTGAAACTACACAATGATAGATAGAACATTTGCTGACTTCGTCTGTGAGAACGCCTTAGACAGAGAATGCCCCCCAGGCAACCTGGCCAGGGGACGGTTGCCCTCCAGGAGTCCTGGCCTGAGGGAGTAATTTCATGTTGGTAAAGCCACTTTCCACCAGTTCCCAAGGTCATGCTATTTAGGATGGCGATTTCAAAATTAACTGGGATTTGGCTGGGTACCATGGTGAGGCTTTTGGAACGCTAAGCAGTTCCAACATGTTGAGCATCTCAAACTATGAGTTTTGAACAGTCTTTGTTTGGTAACCCGAGATGCTCTTTCAGCTTAGGACATCACAACAAAACCTGCTGTTAACTGAACAGTACTCTTTGTTGGACACCATCTGCACATCAAAGTCTCTTTCTATTTACTCTCAACTGTTTCAATAATAGTCTCTGTCAGCGCTGCCAACACATACAAAAATTAAAGTGCAATGAAGCGGTGAACTGTGAGAACAAAAGTGGTCATTCTCATCTGTTTATTCCATTACTATAAACAGTTGTGATAGAAGAATGGCGATGCTCCTCTCCAGATGTTCTATGCAGGATAAACAAGGCACCAAAGTCTGATGTTGACAGTTATCATCAAAGTGAAGGTCTGGAGGACGGGGAGGAAGGAGAAACGGTATTCAGAGGTTATCCCTCCCTTTCAAGAGGCTGCTCCATAC
Organism: Diretmoides pauciradiatus; assembly: GCA_900660315.1. Taxonomy (NCBI): domain Eukaryota; kingdom Metazoa; phylum Chordata; class Actinopteri; order Trachichthyiformes; family Diretmidae; genus Diretmoides; species Diretmoides pauciradiatus. The sequence goes on from CABFOS010119629.1 coordinate 1,672, forward strand.
TCCTCATTGGAAATTACCTGACAGCTGTTGTTGTTAACCTGTGCACCATGAGAACGCCAGCAGTAGGAGGAGACAACAAGACGGGGTAGGAGAAATCAGATCTGGCTTGGCTTTAAACACAGAATGGTACAAAATACCCACGTGCAACAAGAGGTCAGCTTTCACTACAACCCACACAGACAAGCATGGAAAGTGTTCGCTAATCCCAAATCACCAGGTAAAAAGTGAAGTATTGTTCTAAACCTAAAAGCTTGAGAACAGGGAGGGAGATTCATACTGATTTTCACCAGAGGCTCATCTGATATTGTGTTCTGGTTTAGACTCTTTTTGGCTTCAGGCATAATAAACATTCCCTGTTGTTGTTATTTGATTATTTCATTCTAACCTTGCCTGGCAGTGGGGCATTTGCTTTCTATTTATGTGTCAGGTCACTAATTCAGGTCGAGAACCTGACTGGTCACATCAAACAGTCAAATCACCTTGATCCCTTTCACTAAGTGTCCGTATCAGCTAACTCCTAAATTAGCCATGCTATGTACAGTAAGAAACCCCCTCCCCTACGAGAGAGGGGCGATACAAAGAGATTGACAGTATGAAAGCTCTAATAACTGAAAAGACTTAGGAGGGGCAACCAAAGTATGTGGATCACATGTAGCCTATCTTAAAAATAAAGTGGAAACATTTTTCCTGTGATTAGACTTAGCCAAGTCACAGAGACCACAAAGCATACACTCAGTTGCGGTTACTCCTATAGTGGCTCCTCTTTCTATAGAAATACATAGTTTATACACATTTTCTCAATAAACATAGGCACTAGTTTCAGATTATGGCTGAACATCCGTGTGAAGTAGTCACAGTTATGAGCCATGACAAACAATGCTAGCGTGAATGCTCACAGCTGTTTCCACATGGCATATGTGTATGTCAGCATATTGCTCAAGTTATCTGGGCTTTTCTGGTCTGCAAAATACTGGATTCAGTTCCATAGTGGGCTAGGCACAGAGCATACTGCACATGCCTGTTGGAAGAACTGGCAAAAGGCAAAGAATTCTGTGGCACCAGAACAGTGTTTGCTTTAACAATCGGTTCCTGGCTGCTGTGTCATTTTCATGCATCCTGGCGCACAATGCTGCCCTCGATTTCTCAAAAAGGGTTTGGTCCAAATGAGCTCTCAACTTGATCGTGGAGGGCTTTGTATGCGTTTATAAACAAACACATCACACGCGCACCAGAGGCGTTACCTGGAATAAAACAATGAGGGTTTTTAACTGTAGGAAGTCATTGAGGATGGAGGAAATGTAGCGAGGCAGGTGACCTGTGTCAGGGACCGCTCACTGACTCCATTCCCATGCAGCCATGCAGACAGGAGACCTATAGGGAGAACAGAGGTGGAATTCCAGGGGGAGATAAAAATACCTCAGGAGCTGCGTAGCTGCAGGTGTTATTACACCCTCCTTCAGAGGCCAGAGTGGGTGTTGGTGCAGGGCAGAACAGGGGGTACAGCGAGGAGACTGCTCAAAGGTGACAGCCCTCTGTGACATTTCAAACCTCACCATTTCAGAGAAGTGATATGTTGTTATTGCTTTATCATTTGTCGTGCATCCAATAAACAACAAACCAAAACACAGGAAATCAAACCTGAAGAGAAACCAGTAATGTTCACAATACAGTAGTTGGGTGTTTGAGGCTATTCGGCGTGTGCGTTTGCACAGTAAGCTGAGTTTAATTTGGTCAACATATTCAAAACATATTCAAAGATGCTTCTGTCCAAGGCTCTCCCCAGTGTAAAACTCCAAACAGTTTCCAGATCCACCGTCAGAAAGGCTCAGTAGGCTGTCCGTGATGCTTGGCAATCCTCATACCTCCCCATTTGAGGTTAGCTCTGGACATGAATCAATAAACAAGCCATGTTTCAGAAAATACTCTGCGAGGTGGCAGACACAGCCAACCACTGCTCGACATACTGGCACACCCCCACATCTGTACAACACACTAAAACAGACTCTAGATGTCTTCCAATCAGTCAGCTCTTACACATGGCCAGCTGTGCAGTACCTCTGAGCCTGTACTGTGATTCAACTAGTGGGAATGCAGCACACAGATTCAGGGGTGAAACCGTTTTCTATTTATACTGCCTTCTGCTTTGCTATTTTACCTTGGATAATAGAGTGTTTTAGCAATTTGGTTTGACAGAGTCCATTTTTTAATGACCAAAAATAGGCATGAATGTTATGAAGCAGATCCACCCACACATTAGCTAGCAAGTTGGGACCTTAAGCTTTCAGTCTAACAAGGGACTTTCCTTCAGGTCTTTTTCCATGTTTAGTCAAGGAAGTGATTTATCCCAATTCCAATCCAAGGATCATGGCAAATTCTAACCATGGCGAAAAGCTAGTGAGCATTGGTACTTTAAAGATACCCTAAAGCAGAGAAATGTGAACATTCCTGAAGCCAATTATTGGGTTCAGCATGTGAGAAGGGATCAGGTGCCCACTTTGTCTGCATGAAATGCCTTGTTTTTGATTGGCTCTCACCATCTCCATTCTCTGCTTTAAACCCTTGGGTTTAGACTCCCCCTGTCACCCACTGACAAAGGATCAAGGAGCTGGGCACTCGTGAGCCACAGGATTATCTCTTCTGGAGGCTAGGTTAAGCAGGAGAAGGATCTGGGGAATCCCTGCGATGTGAAGGTCGGATTTCACCAGGTGTAAAGCTCTTTTGTCGGGGTCACTTAAAAACACCAACCGTATATAATATAACTATTGACAGGACCAAGAGGCTCATGTTTCATCTTATCATATGTTGTTTGACTGTACTCTACCAATTCAAGATCTTTGTAGGACCATAAATTTCACCAAAATATGTCAGGACACAAGAGGACAATCATCCCCTTGTTACTGGTCACGTTTTATGAGAAGAATAACTTGACTAAAAGTAACATAAACTTTTAACAAGTTTTGGCAGCTGTAGTTTCAACAGTAGAATGCTTGCCCAAGGAGTCTATCACGCTGTTGCAATTCCTCCAACTTTAGAAACAAGTATGGAAATCCTGGTCAGCCAAGCACTGAGTCGGGCTCAGTGCAGACTTTGGATAAGCAAACTGAGAGTGCAGGATGAAGATATGGGTATGAAAGAGGGCCGGGGGAAAAGCTGTTGGATGGGAGATAAACAGTAGCCCAGTCATTACTCTTGTCCAAGGTCAACAAGGGGCTATGCAATGAGACTTCTCTGTATCATTCACTTCACATGCACTATTTGTAATGGCTGCAGTCCAGTTTCATATCTTACCACACATAAGTATACTGCAACATGACAATACGTTGTCATGCCTGACAAAATTGAAATCCTATGTTACTCCTCCCCTCTGATCTTTTCAGATGTAGTCTTTCACCACTATTTTAACTCCCCAAGACTAGGAATCTTCCTGTCTAGACTGTTGCCCTGTAGGGAAAGACCAAAAGATGATGCGGGTGCTTAGTATGTCTGAAACTAAACCTGCACATCAGACTCAAGAAAATGTCAAACACATCTGACTTAAATTCTCCAACAATGGACAGTGACACATAGACTGGGAACCCACCACGATAATAGGTAAAACATGCAGCCTTTAAGAGTATTTAAAGTACAGCTATGTTGATGATTTCAATGTAACATATCATATTTGGATAGTAAGTGTGATACAAGAGAACATCTATAATCCTGACAACAATCCCATTGTCTTGTATGAACTTGAAGGGAGGAATTCCCCCTAGACAGCACCACGCCTGCTGGATCTTACGCTTTTGAGAGCCAGATGAAAATCCTGAGCTAAATTAAACATTTCCTTCACTTAACTTACCCTTCCTTCACGAGTTCGTCCCAAAATAAACCTCTTGCAGAGCAGACAGCAGACCTCATACAGAACAATACCTTAATGCAAACACAGCATTCACTATAATATAAACGGACTTGATCGTGATTAACAATTTTGATTTTTTTTAAACAAACGCAACTGATAACACAGCTTTCTATCATTTTATCACTTCATCACTAAAAACAGCTTGAGTTTATCAGAACATACACAAAGAGAGACGTGCTTTAAACCTTACAATCACATCAGTGACCAGTGAGTTAACTCAAAATGACTGAAATGGAAAGACCCCATACTTTTCTATTATGGTTGTGACTGAACTAATGAGCAGTCCCACTGTCAGGTAATTGGAACCACAAACCTTTATTGAAGCTGGTCACTGCAGACTTTGCGAGCGCAGGCCATTAGAGCCTTTTAACGGATCTGCTCCTGTGCTTGGTAAAACGTTCTCATTACAATTAGCCAGGAGCAGGACATTAAAGACAGCAGTTAACCTGGAAAGGTTGGGTCCATTTAGGAACCTTTATCCAATGATGTTTGATAAAGGCTTATCCTCTAACTTGGGCACGTTACATCACCATATTAACATATGATATTAGACGGTCCACAATTGAAGCCTGCAGACTCTGATGATAGATTTGACAGATGATACATAACATACTTCAAGTTATATTATCAATCCAAACAATGAGTCAATATCATAAATCATCCAAAAAGAAAAAGAAAAATGTCTGAATGCTTTTGTTGCCTGAGCTACTCCAAAGACAAAGAAAAATGACTAAGTAAGCAAAAGACTTTAATAACATCATACGTCCAAGTTGTAAAGAGACTTAGGGGGATGCGATTGGCTTTGTACCAACTACACAACAGACCTGAGGGCCATGATCTGACAACCATAAACAAAGTCTGAGAGAGTCTGCCTCTCAATCGTTGACAGACAAATTTCACCTGTCCTCATAATTCAAAGACAAGCCTTAATTTGAGGGTGTGCTCACACCTACAAAGACATCTGTTTGCCAGTGACTTATGCAAGTATACAAGAAAGCAGGAGGGCTAACCTGCCCATTCATTGGAAGCAGATGTGAGGGATCCATTTCCTACTATAATAAGAGGTAATTACAGACATGGAGGCCCTGTATGTCCGTGTGAAAATACACGGAGCTCCGGTGGTTAATCAGTGGGGCAAACTAGTCAGGTACGAGAGAAAAGGCAGTGAAACTAACTGCAGTCTGCTCTATGTATGACTCATCACTGTGCTAATGGACAAGCCAGCACAAGCCAGTTCATGACCTTTCCAGGGGGGGGAAAACAGAAAGGGGATAATTTCAGCCTCAGCTTTCACCAGTGATCTTACGTCACTGTGTGATTGTAACAGTTCTGTACAGTGAAATGTAATCTATGTGCTGTATATAATAATAATAATAACAGCAATTATTTTCAGATAGCATAATTAGACTTCTGCTTGTGTTTTCAAATGTCCCTTGACACAATCATGTGAGCAAACTATTCCAGGCCCGGGGTCTGGATGGGGCAGGAGGAATAGTGCTGACTAGCCCTGAGAGACACAACACCCAGGGCGGATCACACTATGAAAACCTTGCCTGTCTGGCCTTCCCTTTTATTAAAAATAGGCATGAACAAACAGCTCTGTTTTCAATTCTCCTTTTATCTCTCCAAAATCTCACTTTCCTTTCTTCCTGCACCAGGGAACCCCTGGTCAAAACAACAGGCTGAAGTTAGACATGCCCACGGGCAGGACTCGCCTGTGCCAGAGAGTCTGACTGCCGGCTCATCTTTGTGCCAAATCTTAACCCCCTGCCTCCACCCCTTGTACCCATCACAGGATCATAATAGAGCCCCAGCAGGAGGAGCCTGGGGGGGGGGACAAGGCCTCTTCGTCCTGGCACAGCTGAAATAGCCTCCTCCAGGCGCTCACAGTCCAAATAAATCACTGGCCCTCAGGTCATATGAAGAACCATTTAATTACCCTTTTAAAGCAATAATTGTCTGACTTGGCTAGGAGTGCTGCCTGGGCGAATATGAACTGAAAAGTGAGGCCTTCACTGTCTCTGATGAATGTGGAAAGAGCAGGCAAGATCCTCAACACAGACCCAGTACAATTACCTCGCATGATTACGGATTTGAAATGTATACCCATGTGACGTGATACAAGATGACCAAGAAAAGAATTCGACTTGGGAGTTCAGTGCAGTCAAATCAAATACTGTACCACAGCAGCGGTCCATTGATTGAAAAAAAAAGAACATCTGCAAATGATCAACAGCTGGTGTTCCCATAAGTCAGTTCTTAGTGATGTGGTGTGGTGGGGACATTGTTGGTGGTCACCAGCAAATTACTGTAAACTGCCTTTGCCTCGACTGAGAATGCAGGCTGACTCACGCTTTCAATGGAACCGATGCTGGAAGTAAAAAGACAATGGTCGTTGATGTGTGTGTTCACCTGACAGTGGGAAACCTTATCAGGCGTGAAAGAAGATAGACTAACCACCATTCTGTCCAAGATAAGAGGCCACAACTCACAACATGTGAATTTGAAGGTTGTTTAATGTTCCCTGTTAGAGATTCTAATTCCCACCATTTGGAAAATGTGGTGTGGCGGTCTGTGGTGGCCGTCTAAACTCAATGATGAACTTAAGGTAGTGAGTTTTTTCCAATATCCCAATCTACCTTTCTGCCATCTTCAATGCAAAGTCCTGAAACACCATTCAGAACTGGACGAACAAGCCTCAAAGAGTATTTGAATAACTGTTCATTCCACGGAATCAACAGATGGTTTGGGTGGAGGGAAAATTATACACAGCCACTTTAGTCTGAAACCACAGAAATTCCCTTTGCCTTACCAACAGTGTTACAAGACCAACCTCCAGCTTCAGCACGCCTGCCAGGTACTGGACAGTGGGCAGCAGACTATTCTAAGATACTGTCAAACCCTCTGGGCACACGATGACGCTAAGTGTATTTGAAAATGGGATACAGCCAGAATGGTACATGGGATGATTTTTATCTAGTGAAACACTCAACCACACACAGGATCCACATTCCAATCTTATCAATGGGTTGATTTTCATTCCCACAACTTCTCCCAGGCACCGCCCACTCGTTCAACAGGGTCAGCCCAGACAACCACACAGATCTCTCTACAGCCACCATGTCAGCCACAACACACATCTGTCACATTGTTCCGCAAAAGTGGTGCAAGGTTATTGTCAGGTAACAGTGGAAACCAAATTAGAGCCAAAACAAGCACCAATAGCAGCAAAGCATCATATAATATTCTCAGATAGAGAACGTGAGAATACTATTATCAGCATTTCGGATGGATGTCTGTGTTGTCATTGACAAAACGTTGAAGGTTGCATATCTTTTCTCTGATTCACTTAATGTATAAAGGCCTCGATCTCAATCCCTGGAAGGCAAATGCAGGGAACAGGTAAGATTCTCTGGGATTTGCTTTTCATTAAAAGTACAGTATGTGAATGAACGTGTGTGTTTGAAGAGGTTTTCCATTACAAGGCAGTTTGGCTTGTGACATGGAACATGCATCTTCAAAGGCAAACCTGGATGGAAAATCTTTCCAACTAAGCCGGTCTTCTCAGTTGAGACAGACTGTGATGGAAATTCAAATATCACAGTCTAACTGGGAGAGGCTAAAGAAAAACAGCAAGGGCTTGTGCGTTGGCATAATTGTGTAACACACAACGTCCAGGGGAATTTATTAATCTCTAGTTCCAGCGTGTTATTTTCCCAAGCAACAAAAACTTGTGAAAGCTTCTGTGCAGCTTTGCTCCTAAATGCTGTAACCACATGAATTACACCGCTCCCTGCAAGAAATGAAAATGCCCCAGCGTGTTTACTCTACGTGGAGGGTGAAGCTGGAGGGGAGATGTTTTTAAAGCCATGCTGGTGAGATACAAGCGCCTGGAAGGAAAATTGGTATCACTGAAGATTTGGGATTTTTAAAAAATCCAAACACACTTTAGTGAGATAATAGCTTTTAAGTGGAGGAGAACGTAGGGATGGAGAACATAGGGGTGGAGAACGTAGGGGTGGGGGGTTGGAAAAGCAACTAATACGGTGGGTTATTTCTTTGGGCATGTATAGAACAGGACATGCCCTGAGTTGCACACAGGAAAGCCTGAATAAACTTTGCTCCAGGGGAAGTGGGCTCCTCTTGTCCTGCAGATACTTTCAGATTTCATTTCCCCAACAGGATGATGATTCAGCAAGGGCCAAAAGTTTCAGACCATCACAACCCACTGCACCAAAACAATGGGACGCCAGAAAACCCATTTGCTTGCAGCTCTAAAGATATCTCATAATGAAACAAATCACTTGGCCAGACTTCCTTGTTACTCAGGATACGCCAGAGCGCTTCATTCAGAGACTGGCGGTTACACGAGGAGGGGAAATGAGCCTGGATGGTCTGGGAGACGACAACTGAGATGTAAATAATGGCAGCAGCTCAGATACAATGTGTAAGGATTTCACCACCAGTGAAAGCTAACAGAGAGCATGCGGTGGTGATGGTGGTGGGGGGGGGAGAGAAAAAGAGAATTCCCATCAAGACCAAGGTGTGCGTGCATGTGTGTGTGTACAACAGATGAGTTGTTATGTCTCATGGGACAGCTGCTGACATGTTAACACAAGCCAGACCGGTGCGATCCTCTCAGGGGTTTATCTCCCACCTCTCCAGGCCTCTGCAGCCTGAGAGAGGAGCAGAGGGAAGGCCCACAGTGTGCTGACATGAGAGCTGAACACTTCCATAAGGAGGGCAACCCAGAGGCAAACAGAGGCATATTTTATCAGCGGCTTCAAAGGATGCCTGCCGTGCGCATTAGGACAGCTACACCCGGTCACAGGGTACGACAACAGCTTGCATCGTGAAGCCTATTCCTTGGCTGATGACAAATGTGTGCAAATATGTGGAAATGGTACATTGATGATACATAACGACATATTTAATAAGAATTGAATTGAATTTGGCATTGGCAGCCTTAAGAGGTGCAATACCAAAACACAACCCCATAAGCAAAAAAGGATCAGAAGTGTTTCGAGGCTTTCAAGTGTCTCTATTACCTTTCTTTTGCACTGGGTCATTATCTCCTAAAGACCACAAAACTCCATTTCCTTGCCTCCCTCTGTGAACATTTAACGACGTTTAACAACAGCTTAAGAGAATCTACATCCTCTTAAGGTGACAAAAAAAAAACTCTTCCAAAACCGGAAGCCTCTCTCTGTTTCACATGTAGAGACTCGTCTTACATTAAAAGGAAGGCAGAGCCCTGTCTGTGTTCAGGGGGGTTAGTAATCATCAGCTCTGATAAGACACAATGAGTGGGATTTGTTACAAGCACTTCATAGGACGGCTGGGTCAGACCTGGTGTTAAAATCAGGAGGGGAAAAGAAAAATAGTATTCCTTTTGAACACTTAAGTAGTCTGGGGAAAAAAATCTATTCTGTTTCTGATGAAAGAGGGCAGCAACCCCCATCGGAGCAGCTGTGTCAGTAGGGAGGGCCCATCCAAGACAATGCAGCAGCTCCCTTGAGCAATAAGTAGAATGCCCAAGTGACTTCACATCAATGCCACTAGAAAAGACAATGGGAGATTCAATAAGGCACAGGCAACTACAGTATATAGTCCCTTCAAAGGGGCCGTGCAATACAGTTAACTTAGCATTTCAAATGAATCTCTAATAAGTGCAAGCTGGGGTGCAGCCCGAGAAAAAGCCCCAGTAATGTGAAAAGATTGGAGAAGACTGGTTAGGATGGAGAAACCAGTCAGGGGTCTGTCCTAAGTCTGTTTGCGGTGTTTTGTTCTTTTAATCAAGCTCGGTGACGACTCAGGTTCCAGATTCAGAGCTCACCGTTTCTCACAGGAGCAGAATGACCATTGACATTATAGTGCATCAGATTTAAGACCTTCTCCTCTTCAGTTACTTTTAACAAAACTGTGACGGAATGGGGACACGGTAAACTTGTTTTCAGCGTTATCCGCAATGTTCCTATATTGAGCAGATTCGTCTTGTTACTCGTTCACTCTAACTAATGTCATGGATACTCGAATGATTGGCAGTTTCTGCATAGAGCTCACGAGCACTGACCGAACATGTTGAGAACAAGTGAGGCCACAAATTGTTTCTGGCCATTAGACACTTTTTTTCCTTTTTTATTGGTCTGGACAGCGTGTCCTCGAGTCATCCGGTGACCTCACCATGAACTCAATTGGCTTTATGGCACCTGAAGCTCCATAAATCAGGAATGAGTTGTAATATATTGGTATGTTTCACTCAAGCAGAATGAGCCAAAGGGCATTTACATTTCCGGTTCAATCTCACCTTTTCCACCTTACATTAAGTACGTGAACGTCTGTTGGCTCCACATATACTTTGATTCCATGTCGGGAGTAATAATATATAAACTTCAGGAGGTATCATCCTTCAATATGTGTTGCCCTGTGTAACTGCTGTCCAAGTTCTTAATATCAATAATTGCTCACTTTGATAGATTACTTCTTAACGTGCTAATTTATGGATCACTGCAGGGAAATGTTCAATGAGCTTGCAGCCCTCCAGGCAGGTCAGAGTACGGGGTCAGCTGCAGCACCTCTGGAACTAGTAAGAATTTGGTATCTTGCTCATGGACACGTCGTTTAGGCAGAATTTTTTCGACGTGGGGCTTGAACCCAGGTCGTCGGTTTGAAGGAACCTTCTGTGTGTTAAAGGTACAGTATGATTCAAAGAAAAGGTGTACGTGAAAGTAAAGAAGTGTTGCTGAAAATGTAAAAATAGTCTCCCAAAGTGAGATACTGTACAGCTTTAAAGATGAAATGACAGAATGTAGCAAATCCACAACGTCTTAAAGGAAGACACACAAATAGACAGGTCTGATGAAAAAGAAAGTGATGTGGACGTGTATGGAGGGGTGGCCGTGAGAAGACCGGGTCTCTAGTTGCAACAGGCGGTACTGAGAGTATGTGCGCTCCTGTCAGCACATGCACAGCGCTGCTGCTGTACCAGCTGAGGTGCAGCTGTGTTTGGAGTCGGCTCTTCTGCCCGACACGGACGCAACGTACATGAAAGCTGAACGATCCCGCAACCGCAGAACACACTATATTGTGAGGAGTTGTGGCGTTCGTAAAGATGACAGTGGTAAAAGAAAACACTTTGAACGTGGATGAAGTGGAGGATAAACTGACCTAAAGTCAGCTTAGGTTTTACCCATCTTTTTAATCTAGTGCTTCTCTGAAATGTAAATGTGCCGTATGCATCAGTGCCCAGTATCACAGAGTTACATTACAATATGGTCTTTTAAACGAAATTGATTCTATTCGGAAAATGTATTTTTAATACGGGTGGTTGTTTGTCTTGATCAAGAAATGGAGTTCATAGTTTAACCACCTTTTGATTTAGCGCATCACAGCTTTTAAAGGAGCACTGTACTTCTTTGAATAGAGGAACTAATTGTAAAAGCCCTGGTTCTATTGCATACGAAAAGGCCCATGAATTAGAAGCAGTAGGTTTAGCGAGTGTCATAGGGGGGAGTCCTGCCTGTGAATAAATCATGAGGAGGCCCTGCTGAACTGTGAAGCAGAGTCAGGTTCAGAGTCCTCCTCACCTCTCTGACCTCTATACAGGCCCTAGTCACACCTCACTGCAGAGTCAACAAATGCCAGCCTGCCGGCCTGCGCTCCATATGTGCCAGTGTGCTCGAGGAGGGGCAAGCCACTTCAGTGCAGCATTGTCCCATCAGCCAAGATGGCCTCTCTCCTGGGGCAATAACTCAACAATGCAATGTTTACCGAAACCCAGTCTTCTACCAATTACCTCAACGGGTCTGGAGGAGGGGGGCAGACCTTCCCCGCTGTTCAAACTGTGGAATGGAGTCAGTGTTTGTACCGCTGTGCCTCAGACCCCCTCATTGACTCTGAATGGGAATTAAACACCAGGTAGCCACGTCTCAAATGGCAAAGCGCAGCACAGAGGGACTGACCTCTCTGCTTAGTCAACACAACATGAGCCAGCCTGGACTAAATCACCAGATCAAACTGTTGTTGCATAATATTTAGCAGGGGATAAAAGGGGTTGAGTTACACAAGGGGTAGAAAAGAAATTGCTTTATGTCAGACAATGGCACACAGCCTGTAGAGTATATAGTCCAAAGGAATCCAGGCCACCCCTCCCCCAATCCCAGTCCACCCCCTCCAGTGAAGTCAGGGGACACTTGTGGCGGTCGGTCTATACTGGGAGAGATCTCTGAGCCAAAATTGTCTGCAGTAGCGCTCACGGTTCTGATGTCACACACCAGAAAACAAAGTGGCCTCATTCTCTTTTCATCTGATCAACAGGACCGAAGACTAACGGCCTTATCCACTCTGACAAAGCAGATGATGCATTTATACTTAGGAAGGGAAACAATAGGGCTCTGATGGTACAGTGAATTAAAACATCGAGTCAGGAGTAAACATATGACATCTGTTTGCCACATCGTTATGGCTTAAGAATGTTAGGTCACATACGGTTCATACAAAATGGAGAATTTTTAATACGCTGCTTTTTTCCCTCCAAATCCATCGTTTCGTTTCGTATCCACAATGAATTTCTCATTTTATTAAACCACATAGTGTTCTTCATGGACTATTAATCTGCTTGGCATGAATCATTTCTCACACTAGTACTACTGGTAGTTCACAGCGGGGAGTGGATGCTCATCTGGGATGGAGAGCTGTTTACCCATCAAGAGTTTGATTGGCTTTGATTGATTGAGCTGATGTGCATGACCCTGACATTCCAGCCGAGTGAAAGGAGGATCCATAGTAACACCAGTACGTGCACTTAATTGAATCAGCCTCAGCCTGCCACAGTTCAAACTCATAACGCAAGAAACAGATGCTCCTGGTTCCAGATAATTCAATTATGTGTCGGCATTGTTAGACGTGGTAATCACCAAGGCTGCAGTAAAACAAAAGAGATGTCGTCTCCTTTTAGACAGTGTCAGCACACAACAGATGACAGATGGGATTTGATAGCTTTTATGGATCCATGATATTGAGAGTACATAACTTTTGTGGACTTTGAAGATCCAGGTACCTCATGCCTCGGCTCACTGAACTGACGGAAACTGATCAATCATGTTGACTACAGGATAGGAGAGGCGCTCAATGGCACGTCACTGTATAGTACTGGATGCTGGACGTACATAGAGTGATATGCATAGGCTACTGTCCACATTATGGCTGTGAGCAGTGAAAGTCTGTAGCTTGTCAGTCGTCTCTGCACCAGTGTCGCCACAAATTCCTGCACATTAATTGACTTTAGCGATTTAAGTTATCCTGCTTCATAAAAGACCCTCTGTGTCTTCAAGATTAACACTGTACTGTACCTCTCCTAACTTCCAGCATATCACGGTTTACACACTTTGTCTCCAACAGGTGAAAGATTTATATCTGCTGTCCTCTCTAAGAATGCCTCATCTTTCAAAAGGTTTCAAATCATAACAGAGGGGGTCGCAGATATCTCAACCATGACAGCTTTGTATATTGGAGGGCAGAAAGGTGAGAGACCAGACGTGATCTCGCATGACTATCTATTCTCAGCACCAAGACCAGTGGTCGTCTTCTATATGATTCATATCGCAGATATAGCAGTGTAAAGGCGACCTGCTAGTTCAGGCTAAAATAGCTTTCATTTTTCAACTAAAAAGATAGCCACCAGTACATGGTTAGTATACACAATGATGGTGAAAGCTCAATGAATCAAGTCAGAAGCTCTAAGTGCCTCAGCAATGCTCAGTCTCCCACTCTGAGTGCATTTTGGATGGAGCAGCATGGCACTGACTGAACACATTTAATGTCTTTTACATGTTGTGGCTGCATTCAACTTTGTTATAACCTATAACACCCATATTTTGCAAATAAGCCCCTGAAATATTTGAAAGATTTGAGTCCTGTCCAATTAAGCGCATTATACTGTAGTAAGCAGATCAATCTACAAGTGTAACTACACAAATGACAAACAAGTTAAATAAATAATAAATTCACATTTCCATAAACGTTTGAATCACGGTCACCAAAGTTATTCATCATTTCCCTGGATGAAGTCAGCTTTATACATAGGGTATAACTAATGGGCTGCAATGCAAGGTGCAGCCTGACTAAGTTTGAGAAAGTTTAGTGCTTGTAGACTCCAGTGAGACTATGAATAGCTTGTTTCTATGGACAGAATTAGACCAGCTTCACTCAACTCCAGGTTCTACTTTGTCAGATTACTTTAAAAAGCATCTTTACAGTGCATGCTGATATGACTGTGTGGATTGGAATCTGTTCCACAGCCCACTTGCATGTGAAGAGCCCTGCACCCTGCACCACCAGACCACATTATTTACAGAACAGAAATAGTAACATCATCACTTGCGTTTTGCCTTTAATAGGACATAAAGGCGCGGATTTGTAACTTTTAGTTGACCTTGGGGGGTAAAAAATACATTTTACCCCCCATGAGGTTTAACACTGGAACGTTTCAATGTTTGAAGAATAGGTAAAAGTTGAATAAGTGTATGAAAGAGTGGACTTACAGTAACCAGGTGGCATGTGAGTATCAAACAGAGGGTAAGTCCATAGATCGAACGGATCCGAGTGCCCATTTTCCTACAACCCAGCACAGGCTGCAAATGCTGGGGAAAAACGGGAAAAAACCAAGGTCCTTCACTCCTCCTGGCCACTGGAGCGGTGTGTTGTCTGCACCTTTTTCAGATTTCTCTTCTGTATAATAAAGAAACCCAGTTGTTGCTCCTCTGCGTCCCACACCCGGCGGGACTTCATCAACAGGTAAATGATCCTTCGGCGCTTGTTTTGGGGGGAATGGAAATATCGCCTCAGTAAACTCCACTCTTTTTTTTTTTTTTTTTTTTTTTTTTGCACTCCGAAACTTGGACTTGTTGTAATGCAGTCTTGCAAGTCACTGGGAAGTCCTATGCTGGGGTATAGGAGAGAGAGAGAGAGCTGCCCCGAGTAAAAGGCGGAATGGAATTCAGGGAGTGCTGAAAGAAAAGACAGATAATCCCAACGTGGGGAGACGCCACCTACACCCAAGTCAGCCTTTACACCACCACACTGCCCTGTGGCGTCCGAGTCCCTTCAGCAACACTTGAAAATCACTATCATGTCCCTATAGGGACTTAAAGTTTGTCCGTGGTACCTTATTTTACTTTATAATGACCTCCCTTCCTTCCCGCGGCGCTCCACACATTACACAATAGATTTGATAGAGAAAACCACAAACCACCTGAGATGTTACAGTTATATATGTTAATGTCTTTATACTATAGGTGAGGAGGTGCAGTAGGGAGTATGATGATGAAAATAGTCATCTTTACCCATTCTCTCACTTTGCTAATATCTAGCGAGTGAAAACAGTGAAATTGGGCGATGCCTCATTTTGCCGGGGACCCCCTTAAGGAGCCCTGGGGGACCCCACTTTGGTTATTGCTATGTGGTACTGCTACAATACTTCTATAATGTTCTTATAATAAAAGTTCCTGTGGGGACTTTTGTTGTGATATTTGTATAGTGTTGTTATGAAAAATGTATAGGATTAGTTTGTAAAGTGTAATCCACACATAAATCAGCGAGATGAAAAAATACTCTTGACAGCATCAATAAAGTTTAAAATATGAAGTTAAATATGAGCAAGTAAAAGGACAGATGATTAAGACAAGCACTGACTCTAAAAGATGTGTTCTTTTTATTTGAGTAGGCTATAGTCTGCCTGGCCCATAGCCTGCTCTACTATCCATGCCCTCCAGGCACATTTTCCAACATGCTTAATGACATTCTTTAAACTTAGTTTCCCTCAAATAATAAAGCTTTACTCAACAAATTAATGGCAGTGAAATTAGCTTATAGAGCTTATAGGCATTATAAGATTAATAGATCTTCTAGTGTTAGTAGAAAATATACAGTAGACCTACTGTTGCAGACTGTAATTAAAATAGATATATATTGGTGAAACCTAAACTTTAAGTGCCCTCTACTGGAGATACACGGTGCATTACACCTAAGGCTGTTATTACTACTGTATACAAAGGATACAGCAGCAACTAAAACATCAAGGACGAACAGCAACAAAATTCACTGCCCTGCATTCCTGCTCCCTTAGAGATAAGCACTTAATATAAGCTACACTATTTCTGTCAGTACTGAAGTCAGTAGCCGTGTTACACAGTGGCAGTACTGTATGTTTGTGTCCGTTGATATAATTGGTACAGACAGCAGTCCCTCAGAGATTTCACAGAGCAGCTGTTGCCAATTAAAAGCTGAACTCTGAATAGAAATGAAGTGGAGTTGCTTTCATTTGCTCACGGAGAGAGATAAACAGAATATGCTTATAAGGCCTGGATGCATCTTAGGAATGTAACACTTGGAAAGGAATTCATTTGCAATCTTGATTTGTTTGACTTCTTTTTCCAGGGGTAGGATATTCAGGAGCACCACACCTAAAACATCACTGTATTACAAAATCGGAGTCACCAAAAGTATCGGCCTCACAGCAGGAATTTGCTCTCGGCTTTTTTTGGACTGAAGAATCAATAGAGTGATTCTTCATGTGACTGGCTGCTCTTGGACTGTGCTTGCGTACTGGAAGCATCTCATAGACCACAATGGTGTGATTAAGCGACTCCTCCCTTGCCTCCTGTCAGAGAAGTACTGGAAAAATTGTGTCAAATGTGTTTAGTAAAAACTGTTGAGCGCAGCCTCGCAACCTATCATTACAGGACCCATAGCCAATGCATCCCCCAAACTGTTTACAGTACTTGGTTATCCTTGACTCCTACCAAGGAAGTCCACATCTTCTGTGACTCACATACACCATCTATTGGCCACACCACATTTCTACTGTAGTATGACTAACTGTTGCTATTAGTTTCACATATCTTCTGTAAAATTCTTGCAGCAAATCTTGAGTGTATGTAATGCTGAGAGATTTTATGTAAATGTTAGAAACAATAGAAGTAATACAAAATATGTTCTAAATTTTGAACGCAGTAACTTTGCCCTGGCTTTATGAGAGGCTTATGTGGGCAACACTGCAAGTGGCTTGAGATTTATGCAGGGGTGGGGAGCTGAATACACTGTAAAAGCACACAATAAAATTCAGAAGTTAAGATTAGGCTATTGGAAGCGTTAAGACACTACGGGGAGACATGTTTAACTGGCAGGGACAGCCCTTCATAACGTAATGGTTATGTCCACAACCACAACCCAAATATGCTCGACTCCCAGAGTTGATGCTCACAGTCCCTCCCTCCTCCCTCCTTAGATTCACATGAGGTTTACGTCTGAAGACATCACATGACTCATCCCGGCATTGCCCAGCTCTGTGTATTACATTACAGTAATTGGAGAACGGTGTGTGTTGCCAACTGGAACTGGTCTATGCAGCTGTAAAAAAACAGCTGTGACAATAAGCAAAATATCAACCAAACAATATGAAATGCTTCCACTCTCAACGCCCCTTAGAGACCGACACACATACCGTTAATACTGGAAGAGATTGTAGGACACAGATGAGTTGTGAATCAAATCTAGTCACTGAAAAATGTCTCTCTCAGGCCACTTACTTTAATTTAAGAAATATTTGAGTTTACAAAGTCTTAAAAAACACCCTTGCAGAGCACAGTTTGGACATAACATTGATTGTCTACTCTTACAGATTGACAGCTCATACATGTTAATTTCACAGTAGGTAAACATTTCCCCCAGAATATGATAAAACATCTCCCTATGACATGTTCACTTTGAAAAGATGCAATATGTAGAAAAAACGACAACACAACAGCACAAGACAATCATTAAAAATGCATGACATGATAGGTTCAGTAAAAACACAGTCAAGATTCATACAGCTTCCAAATCTACTTAGACATTGTCTAAAGAAATTGCAATCAAGCCTCCGTGACACTAAAACAGACTAGCATTCCCTGAAAGTGAAACTCCTCAACATTGTCAATCTGGACTTTGTCTCTGTGGCTGCGTTTGAAAGTAGAAAAGCTTGCGGAGAAAATTAAAGGAACCAGGCATCTGCTTGTAGAGGCCTTTGGCAGAGTTTTGGGAGACTTCGTTGTTAACCTGGAAACAAGTACAATTACTAATTAGGTACAGCAATTATGCGTGAATTAGAGACCACTAGGGGATTCAAACAATAGACTCCATTAAATTCCTAAGGGGTAAGCATGTAAAAATATTACTATAGCATCAGACATTTGCCCAATTCCCTAGCTTTTAGAGAAAAGGTGATTACAATGCTTTAACATATAGCATGAGGACTGTAGAATCAGAGAACCTCACCATCATCAACATTGTGACCAAGTCATCAGTAGCAGCACTTTCCTCAAGGATATGGTCCAGGGTCTCCACATACCAGGAACCCGACTGGGTGTCTCTCCAGGAAACGTAGCCTGTAGTCACATGGTCAGAGAGGTATTAGGAAGACATACTTAGGAAGTCTATCTTTAGCTCTGTCTTGCATCCGGATGTCGGTGACACAGATCCATGCAATGAACACACTCGTGCACTGATATATAAACACACCGGGAAAGGTTGAGTAGGACACCAGAATGTCACTGGGTGTGGGCAGTGTGGCTCTGGCATCCGGTTCATCTGACATGCTCAGAGAGTCGCTGCTGGATGACGTGGGAATAGCATCTGTCTGGTCGTCAGCTCCACCAATGGATGGCTTGGCCTCATCGGGGGACACCTCAAAACCTGTGTCTCTTTCACCTAGAGAGCCGAAGTTTAAAACAATGTAATGTGGCAAGTAGGCTTGCAGATCCTACAGGGGTTCCATATTACTACAGTACATTACTTACATTGTGTTATTACACAGTATGTTAGTCCAATGTTAGTTACCTCCTCCGCAGGCCTGGATGACAAATATTTTGGGTTTGCCCTGTAAGGATGGACAGTGCCGGCCATTGAGGTAGTTTGTGATGAGCTGAACTGGAACAGCTGGTCCATCCACGCCGTGCACTGCCCCAGGGAAGCGGTTGTGGCTCACCTACAAACATGCATGTGAGCAAACATAAGGTCAGGATTTGTATTTTTGGACTTGAGTCTTCCATTTGGATCCCACATAGAGTACATCTACTGTACTATTTGGGCTTTTCCTGTCTTGAGCCAGCCTACTCTGCTACATGAAAACAGTCCATCCAGCTCTATTATCTTTACTCTTTATTTAGACAGTGGGGAAGTGACAGAATAGGGGAAACACAGGAGAGAAAGCTCTGGCAGGTTTTGATCACTGGTGAGTGACGGCACACTGAAACTCCAGAAGTGGGGGACGTAACCACTAGACCATCTCTCGGCACAATAAATTAGATTTTGTTGATAGATAGTATAACAGAATGTCATGCATGTCTCTATAGATGTCTCTTTAGAAATATGCATGTAATGTATTGACTTTTGTTGTGTATTGCTGTATTTATTATAAGCCATGTCGATTTGCTGAGGAAAATGCAGCACATCTTACCTCAGTCCCATGGGACAACATGATAACCACACAGCAGTCATATTGGGAATGGTCCTTCTTGGATAAAGCTGACAGCTCATGTCTGATTTGCTGAAATGTCAGAAAAATGGTGAGTTTTACAACCCTCAGATCAAAGTTTTCGCTACACATTATATGAACTAGTTATTCATAGTGTATTAGCTAGTTATTAATAGGCTTAGGTGTGAAGAAGCAGAAGTAAATGCTCACTTTAGATTTCAGGTTCGTCTTAACTTCAACAATAAAGTTGAGTGCCTTGAATCTTCTCTCCAGCTTGTCACAGTCTATGTTGGACCCTGTGCGATTGCTCAGTTCACTCTGGGGTTCAAACTCCACGTTGTTTATGATGAGGCAGTGTCCGCATGGGCTGGCATCCATTTTATAGCTCTGAATTTAACACAGACAGATAGACACGTGATGTACAAAAGGGGACTGAAACAAGTTTGTGCAAACCTGCAACTAACACCTACAATAAGTGGTGGTAAGGCTGAATACTGTGTTTACCTGAATACTGTCTCGTCTTGTTCTCCCTGGTGGCCTTGGTCTTGTTTGCTCCCGCTCAGGTGCTGTTATAAATATATACATACATTATACATTATACTGTATACATACAGTATACATGCACCTTAGTGTGCAAAAGGGAAACCCCGAGGAAGCTATATAAGCTTTTAGTGGGGACCCAAAAAACATAAATGCATATAGAACAAGTCAGACTAATCGGAATGCGCAAATAACAAGGTAAACTAAAATAAAGGAACAGTTGAACAAAACAATATAAAACAAACAAGACAAACAAGACAAGCAGAACAGGGTATAGGCCTATACCCCTACAACAAATAATACTAGACATATACTAGACATATACAAATATACAGACAAGACAAATCCAAAACAGTTGCAGTTATGTATATGTGGCTAAGAGTTGTATCTTGAGCAATTTTTTAAAGGAGGAGACAGAGTGTGACATGGTTATTGTTTCATTGAGCTCGTTCCAGATCTGCGGGCCCCTGCACGCAACACTAAGGCTATTACATTTTAGTTTTCTTGATTTGCCAAGGATTCGATGTTTATTCCTGGTGTCGTGTGCGTGCAGAGGCACGCAGACCAGAACGAGCTCACATAGGCGAAAGTTCAAATAGTGTGTGACACTAGTACATCAGAGAGCATTCTGTAAGTAGTTGTATTCAGTAAGGCGTAAGAGATTATAACGGTAAAATAAAGGAGCAGTTGGGAATTGAATTCAGACCATGATAGGGCTCGGATGATTTTTTTTGGAGTGTCTGTAGCTGTTTCAAATGCGTGGGATAGGTGTTACACCATATAACATTACAGTAATTCAGATGGGGTAACACCTATCCCACGCATTTGAAACAGCTACAGACACTCCAAAAA
>CABFOS010119631.1:0-25858 GCA_900660315.1 Diretmoides pauciradiatus
CTACATCATCGAGCTCACGGTGCCCTGGGAGAGTGCAGTGGAGGAGGCCTACGAGCGCAAGAAGCTGAGGTACGCTGAGCTTGCAGCAGATGCACAACAACAAGGCTGGAAAGTGAGGGTACACCCAGTGGAAGTAGGCTGCAGAGGGTTTGTAGCCACCTCAACATCCAGGCTACTTAGGGAGATGGGAGTGCGAGGGAAGGCCCACCGGCAGGCAGTCAAAGACCTTTCCAAGGCTGCTGAAAAGGGGAGTCAGTGGCTGTGGGTCAAGAGAAAGGACTCCACCTGGGCCTTCAAGTGAGTTGATGGTATCTAGGGAGTGAACCTGGGACGCTGGGATTCGCTGCTGAACCCTCTGGAGGTGTTGTGGGCCTATTAGCGAAACACCGAGGAAGGGGGGCGCCCACTTGATAACCCAGAGGATGCTATCACTCACTTGACCATCCCACAGAGTCTTATACTGTAGGTGTCTCAAGTATGCAATAAGGGATATCAACATCTAGTCCTTCACAACAGATCAGATGCTCTACAAGTCTGCTGGACGTCATAGTGGTCTTGCAATGAGACTAGGGAGCTATTTAGCAAAAATAGCAGGTGGATGATGGCCTGGCTTGTGCTTAAGTATGTAGGCTGAGGTCAATTTAAAATCAACATGTTTTGGAAGATATAGTCTTATCTCTGTTTTTCACTGTAGGTAGATTTTCTTAGTTAAAGCAGCTTCAAGTGTTTGTACTTCAGATGTAGTTTAATAGTTTCCAGATAGTCTGGGCTATATGTGGGTCTAACATGTAAGCTACGGCCTGTTTTAAGTGAAGGGCATCTTTCTGTTGTGGCTACTTGATGAATTGTTTTTGCAAGTTAAAACTGCAGTGTTTGTAGGCTTTATTAGAAATCCACCGAAAATCAGTGAGAAAAAAATCATTTATTCAAAAATAAATGTCATTTTTTTATTTGATCATTGCCAACCTAGAAACAAAAAAACTAATATCCAAAAGGTTTATGAACCAGACTCAAAAAACAAGAAACAGGCTTTGTCCCATTCTCAGTTTATAATATCACAAAACAAAATTTGGGCACATTGGGCATATACTGGTGTTTAAAAAAAATCTGATACCACAGAATCCCATTTGACCTCCATAATGAATTAAATTAATGATATCCGCCATTGTACGTGATAAAATCAGCAACATGAAAATAGTTATAGAGACAGACATGGACTAATTGTTTTTTCCACTTCAACAAACCCTAAAATCAAGTTTTACAATGGTGGATGCAGCTGTGACCTGGCAACCCATGATCCACGTCGTCATTTCCGAGGTCCGGGAAACGGGTTCGCTCGTTTTGTTACCTAGGAGCGCCCGATTACTCCCTGAGTAAAGTGGCTGCAGTTTGCCATCAACTGTGTGACAAAAATCGATACTACTCTGCTCCGTAGACGGCGTAGTGGGTGTTGCGATGACAGCTCTCGCCTCCGGGAAAGCAGGATCTCAGCAGCAGCAGCTGGAGGAGCTGTAGCTCCGCGCCGTGCGGGACTGAAGCGAGGGGCCGTGTGCGGAGTCCACAATACCGACTGGCTGAGCTGAGTAGCACGTTACACCAAAATGGCAACCCCCTATGTTACAGACGACTCTGGTAAGGCTGGCGCATGTGCCAGACCTTATACATCTTTTTTATGAAACATATTGTAATTTGCAGCCCCGCTCCCCTCCCCGACTTCAGTAGTTTGATCAATAGTGATTAACGTTGTAGAATGAAGTACTCACTGCACTGTAGCTAATGCTAATGCTAATGGTAGTTATGTCAGTGGTCGCTATCACTAGCTAGCTAACGGAGTAGTTAACGCTAGCTAGTAGCTATCTCCATGAAAGCAATGTGTGAGCTTGCCAGTGCCACTGCTATGTTTTACCTACTGGTATGCTAATATTATATTGCAATATCTCTGCCGACAGCTAATGGTCATTGGAGTTACAAAGAGCTAAACAAAGCTACTCTGTCGCTGCTCCAGTAACCTACACTGCACTTTGCCCCTGTGGCTAAACGCTTCAGGACGGTTTAGCCCCAGGCTCTGCTGTATGAGAGTAAGAGAGAGAAAGTTACCATACACCAGGGGGTTTCAAAGTCTCAGACTGTGGGCCTCCCCTCAGACAAAGCTTGGGAAAAGGTCCCCCCCACACACACACACACAATTAGTTTACTTGCTGTATCGCTCAATTGCCGGATGCCTATGAGATCATGAATGTTATTTGATCCCATAGACACTCAACAATAGATCCAATATAACCTAATACTGCTGTTTGACATAACTTCAGACTACACCAAATACATAAACAATGTCTGCCCTAAGGCATTTATTGTTTTCTGACTCTGAGAAAGTGGGGGAAACAGTGAAATTCCCCAAACTACTAAATCTCTAAACTATCCCTTTAACCAAATCACACACATTTAGGCTGTTGTATGTGATCTCCTTTTGATAATTAATGTAATATTTTTTCACTTAGATTCACTGAGTCTCCCCTGAAACTGTTTGGAGCCCCCCTGGGGAGGCCCGCCACCCACTTTGAAAACCTCTGCCATACACATTGAACTGCCAACTGTTTTTAGACAAAGTCAGCTTGAAGTGGAAAGGATGAGTTGTAGGTGGCCAGAAAGCGTCAACCCCGAGGCCTCAGTAGTTTCCAGTGCTTCCTCATCTAAATGTTCAATATGTTCTTACTGGAGGCTTAAAAAGGTTCCAGACTTAAGTGGTGCAGTTTTTCAAGATTCAGCTTTGGGGTTTATTGTCCTTGGTAGCAATGCACGCCATGACGTTGCAATGGTTAGATATACCACAATTTATAAGTCAGCTGGCATAGACACACTGGTTATATTGCCATGTAGCTGTTGGAGAAAGCATGACTGCCACTGGAAATTGTAATAGACAAATACATTTGATAACCAACGAATTAGTCTCTCAATCAAATGTATTCAACTTTCAAACCCTTTACTCTCATGTCTCAGTTTGACAAACTTCAAGAGGAATCCAACAGTATGAATGGAGTAAATTACAGATGCCTTTTATGCATGTAAGAATACCAATACTTTCTAAAATGTTGTAACTGTTGCTTCGTAGGAAAATACATTGCTTCTACCCAGCGACCTGATGGAACATGGAGGAAGCCAAGGCGAGTAAAGGAAGGCTATGTCCCCCAAGAAGAAGTCCCTGTGTAAGTAAATGCCCCTTCAACATACAGTTGTAGACTGTAAACCATTAATCATTTATTGTGAAGTCCATGTGGGAACGTAAAAAGAAAAGGTACTTGTCAGGCCAGTAGTCTGCTGTACATAAAAAGATATGATCCACTCAATTACATTTTGTTTTGTGTCTCAATCCCTTGCTATTTCAGCTATGAGAACAAGTACGTGAAGTTTTTCAAGAGCAAGCCAGACCTACCACCTGGCATGAGCCCAGCTGATGCAGAACAGTCAAAGCAACAGCAAAACATCCCTGGTTGTGGGGACAGTGAGGCAACTGGTCTCTCGAAGACTGCGAAGCGCAACATGAAACGTAAAGAAAAGCGAAAGCAGCAGCACCAAGAGCAGGACGATAATGGGGATGTGGAATCAGTAAGAGATGCTGTTGAGAATATGTCCGTTTCAGAGGGCGGTGATTCTTCACACAAGACTGTGGCACCGGCCTCTGCCTCAGATCCTGACGATCCCTCAGCAGCAGCAGCGGAAAAGGTCAAGAAGATCAAAAACCTCAAAAAGAAGCTGCGGCAAGTTGAAGAATTGCAGCAGAAAATGGACTCTGGTGAAATCATTCATCCGACAAAGGATCAGTTGGAAAAGCTTGGCCGGGCGAAGGCCTTACAAGATGAGTTACAGCAGCTTGAGCGTGATTCTTGAAAGAAGTCTGCTGTAAAGGAAAGCAGATTAGTTGGACAGACTTTTTGAAAGTACAAACTAAATACTGAAAGACTGTGAAGGGACTTTTGCGGCTTGGTGATCTTACAGTAACTTCCCTTGAAAGTATTCTGCCTATTTGGTATTCAGTATGAACTGTAGTTTTGGAAGTGAGCGTACTCCCGTCGCCTCACAAGCCGAGCTCATCAGGATATGTATGTAACTGGCACAAAACCTCCAGAACTGACGAGCTGTTATCTCAGTTCAAATCTATGTAAAAAAACTTTTAGGACTCCTGCTCATATGCTCGTATTGACCAGGCCGTTCGTGCGTAATTGTATTTTAAAAGACAACGTGTGCATGTCTTTTCTTTTCTTTTTTGTACCTTTCATATTACCTAGACATATAAATTGAATATTGGACTATAGGTTGACTGCTTTAGAAATGACCT
The DNA here is from genome assembly GCA_900660315.1 of Diretmoides pauciradiatus. Taxonomy (NCBI): domain Eukaryota; kingdom Metazoa; phylum Chordata; class Actinopteri; order Trachichthyiformes; family Diretmidae; genus Diretmoides; species Diretmoides pauciradiatus. Next base: position 4,334 of record CABFOS010119631.1, read on the forward strand.
TTACATTTTTGTCAGTGATTGGATGGCCTCTTTGAATTCACAATTATGCCGAGGAACTCTTGACTATACAGCCATTTCATTAATTAAAACATGCTATGTAAACAATGTTTGATTCTCTCATGTTTTTGATATAACTCCTCTAGGTTAGCATCATGAGCCATAAGTTTGCAACACAGGATATGGATTGTCTTTTTATTTAGTGTTGCGTGGTATTTTAAAAGCAATCGTGTAAATCTTTGAAACTGTCAATGTCTGTTTTCTGTTTAGTCAGGAGATGAGATATTCCACTGTAATAAAGGCAAATCTTGTATGGACAGTTGATGAGTTCATGATGCTGTCGAACTGTATGTGACAAAAGTGACAAAATGGTTTTACCAGTAATATCTTTCTGACGTTCTCTAGTTTCTTGGCATTAAAGTAGTACTGGTGGTGGAAAATAGTAACGCTAATGGTTTCGGGGCTGTGTGTGCCGAGTCTCTTTCCCATCTGTCCTGTCACTTTCCACAGGCTGCATTCCACAGCGTTGCATTATAATGGCTCTGCCCACATTCAGAAGACAATTTGTACCAATAATTGTATTTAAGCAGAATTGTTTTGTCTGAATAGGATCTTCGCACATACAGACTGTAATTAACTGTCTCAGAGAGGAACTGTGGTTAGTTGTTTTGTTCGTAGGGTAGTTATAATAATAACCATGAATCAAAGTGAAACAATGAAGATTTTTTTAAATAGAGGATAATATGTTTATATTGTACATGTTGCACAAACAAGAACATTTATTGAGCAACACCAGAGGGTATTTTTGGTACAGCTGTCACCTCGTGCAATAAAGCTTGTCTTCTGGAAAGCAATTTACTTAAAATTACAAACTCATAGCGTCAAAGCAAAAATATTGACTGCAATTTTGAGTATTCCTCCTACATGACTGGTTTAATTGTTCATTAATACAAGCAGTGGGCAGACCATCTGTTCTTTAACAGTTCTACAGAGTTGCTAGTTATTTTTATTCACTTCCTTTGACGTAAGAAACATTACTCAGGTCTTATAGTCAGAGACAATTGGCTATAAATGATGGTATAAGTAGGCGTGCTCATGCTGTCTGTCTGAAATATGTATTGTTATTTGTAGTCCACACATCACATTCCTTGTTAAGGTTTATTGTGTGGTTTTGAGGCAGGTCCTAGACAGACACTTGGTATAAAAACTGAATGCTAAACTAAAGCGTAGAGGAGGCACCAACAAGGAAACGTGAAGGACTAATGTGCATAAGTCTGGATGGAGGAGTCTTCAACTTTGCTTAGAAGGATTCAAAAGTTGTTTTAACAGTTGAAAAGGTTAAACCATCAGCTATCAACGCGTTGGGTCAGTCGTTCGATTCCTCTCTGTAATGCAAAAAAGCCCACACCTAAAGATGGAATATGGAATGGACTATATGGTGCTTCTTGTCTTGCTGACAGCAGCTTCATCCATTGCCCTGACCAGAGAAGAATTCATGGGAGCTGTGGTAAGAAAACGCTGCAAATGAGAGATACTGAACATCACTTTTGTAAAAGCAAACTCACTTAGATGTCTTGATGGTGGTGATGGTGGCTTTCTACAAACCTTTGTTAAAATGAATCTCTCTCTAGGCCTATTTAAGGAACTATGGCTACTTGCACATCCCACTGGATAGTATGGACCAAAATCATCCACCCGAGGAAATAGTGGAGGCCCTAAGGTGACCATCTTTCATCCTTTCTGACATTTGCTGCCCCGCAAGATGTCCTTTGTTCTTAATTTAGCTTGCTTATACTTTTCAGGACTACAGTGCCCATATGTACTACTCAGTATATTTACAGTATATAGTTAGTTATGGTTTTTCTCTTACTACTTTAGAGCAGTACTCATGTCATATCCTTTTTTTGTCTTACCTTGTTTCTCAGAATCTTCCAGAGGGCGACTGATCTCCCCACATCGGGGATATTAAATTCAGCCACGCTGGCCATGATGAACAGAAGTCGTTGTGGTCTAGGGGATGCTTTCAATAACAAATCTCTCAATTATCGAGTGATGGGTGGGCAGTTGTATTGATATTGCACATTCAGATTCGCAATGTTAACGCAGGACTGATGAACTGTGATTTAGATTTAGGTTTTTCATGTACATAAAAACATCTAATCAAAATGTCACACGACACCTGTTGCATAATTGAACAGGTTACTGGCGTAAGAAGATGCTGACCTACCGCATCTATAATTACACCCCTGATTTGGGACCGGCAAAGACCCGCTCGGCCATCCAGAATGCATTTAGGTACTGGAGTGACGTGTCCCCGTTAAGGTTCAGGGAGGTGCACCAGGGAACAGCAGACATCAAAATCTCCTTTCACAGAAAAGATAAGACATGTCCAGTGCCCTTTGATGGGCGAGGTAGGAGCATTTTTCTTTTGTAAAAGCTGAACATCTGAAAAACAGTTTCTGCCAAAGCATCTTTGATCCATAGGGTTCACACTGCTCTCCAATGTTATTTCACAAGGATCCTCTCATAAGCTATACGATATTGTATGTTTTCTTTCATGTTATATATAGAATTGTTGAACCTGTCTGTCCTGCAACACAGGATGGGATTGCTTGCCCTTTTTTAGCACTTGACTCTTGCTTTATTATTAGGGCATGTCTTGGCTCACGCTGAGGCTCCTGAGTCAGGCATTGTGCATTTTGATGAAGATGAACTGTGGACAGAAGGGAAGGACTACGGCTCCAACTTGAGGATTGTAGCAGCCCATGAGATTGGCCATGCCCTCGGCCTGGGCCACTCACAATACAACAACGCCCTGATGGGACCTGTGTACAATGGATACCATTCCAGCTTCAAGCTACATCCGGATGACATTCAAGGCATCCAGGCTTTATATGGTAATGTCAGAATAAGTTTGCCATTACATTTTACGTAGCATTGTGTAAATATCTCACTTTTTCTTCTTTTCTGTCTTATAAGGTACATATCCCAGCACTTTGTAAGTCTTTTTTTTCTTTCTTTCACTTTCAGGAACGCCAGAGAAAAATCCCCCGTCCAGAAACCCAAGCCAGCCCGAGCCAGAGGAAACTATTCCTGATCCTTGCGAAGCTACTGTGGATGCAGTTATGTTGGGTATGGAGTTATTGATGCTGTCAGAATGACCTCATAATTAAAAGAATAATCCCTACATTTTCCTCAAAAGTGCAACATTGTTCAGTACAGTGAACAAGAGGAACTATGGACAGGCCTACAGTAAGATGCCTATATTTTCTCCCTACAGGTCCATTGCATAAGACGTATGTTTTCAGTGGGCAGTATGTGTGGACCGTGTCTAGCAGTGGCTACAACACTCCCATCCTGATCTCTGCACTGTGGAAGGACCTGCCGGGGAACCTCAATGCTGCTGTTCACTCTCAGAGGACTGGCAAGTCCTATTTCCTGAAAGGTAAAATCACTTCACAAAAGGGTACAATGTAGAATATTGACTGTCCTGCCAAGTCACTATATTCAGAGCTTCTTATATACTCCTATTTTTCTTTCCTATGCTCTTTCGCAGGGGACAAAGTATGGAGATATACAGACTTCAGACTCGACCACAGCTTCCCCAAACGTTTGACCAATATTCCTCCTGATATTGATTCAGCCTTGTACTTAAATAACAACAAAAAACTGATCTTTATCAAAGTACGTACGTACTAAAGATGACATTCGTTTCCAGTTGTTATACACCATATATTCTTTTTGTTTAAATATCATCCACTTGCCAGTGAATAATGTATTCCTCTTTTTAGGGCACTGGATACTGGCAGTGGGATGAAATTGGGCAAACAGATTTCAGTTCATACCCCAAACCCATTGATCAACTCTTCCATGGGGTGCCCAGCAATCCTGATGCTGCTTTAACGTGGATCAATGGACACGTGTACATTTTCAAAGGAACCAAGTACTGGCGTGTAAACAAGCATCACCAAGTGGAGAAGGCCTACCCTCTAGACACTGGAGCACACTGGATGCAATGTGACGACTAGGCCACCAGAGGCCACCAGAGGCCACCAGAGGCCACCAGAGGCCACCAGAGGCCACCAGAGGTCACCAGAGGCCACCGGGGATTACCCATTACAAACTCAAATATTGCACAGTAGTATAGTAACACTGCTCAATTAAGATGCTCATTTATTTGGACACTCTTTGGATTATGAAGATTTGCATGATGTTCGTGGGAAACCTGATAGTAAAGTTACCATTGGATGTGTTATTTTCAAAAAGCATAAGGGAATGAGACAAACTAAGACTTTTTGTTATGATTGGATGAGATTGTTGTAGTCCACTTATAATTCCATAATCATTACTGTACATATGCTGTCGAAAACATTGTATTACCAAGCAGTCCACTCACTATCAAATCTGTGGTCAGTTCACACTTATATCATTCAGTAAACATAACCATTCTCCTTTTGCTTTAAGTATATAGACCTTTTTTATTGTGTATGCCAGTATAAATCAACCAATACTGTTTGCAACCCTGATACTTGTTATTTAAAACGGTTATCACATGCATGCCTTTGTATCCGCTGGCTAAACCTGGACTAATTCCTAGAGGGTGTAAAAGTATTTGGAGAATAAAAGATTATTATACCTGTTATATGTGTATATTATATGTGTGAAGCTAAACAGATGATGAGGGATACGATGACCTGTCTGCTGACTGTGTATATGGATATTATGTTATTTTGCCTTGCCGTCCCTCAGAGGGGGATCGCAGGGTTTGGTCCATCTCCAAGAGTCTCAAATAACCTTGTATGCATGTTGACGATTAGCCGATAGTAAGCATAGTTGTACTGGACTCATCCTTGAGTCAAATTGTGTGAATCGTTTCCAGGGAAGTTAAGCGCTTTAAGGGTCTGATACAGTATAGTACGGGATTCCTCACTGAATGTGTTCTGTCGAGCCACGGGTTTGGTTTGACGTTCTCCTTCACCTCCTAAAGCCAGGCAAGGCAGCAGTCAGGGGCACCATGGAGCCCGTCTCAAAGTCAAAGTCAATCACAGTATGTGTGATAGTGCTGAGGCTGCTGGCAGAGGAACCTGTTCCCATCTGGCGCTCTTGAAGGCTCTGGAGGTAACTCTGAAAGGCAAACAGGAGAGGATAAGAGACATTGTTGCACTGAGCAATCTCATTTTACATTATGAAGAAAAAAAATGGTGAGGCTGTTTGTATCTTTTCTACTATCATTCAGAGTAAGTAAGGTGATTTAATATCAGGGCTAGAACTTGTGTATGCCTCTCTGAGAAACTGAACGCCGAGTGCAAAGCTCATGTTGGTCTTGTTGTTGTACACTGATATCAGCTACTGACCGGGGCAAGGACATCCCCGGCGTATCGCTTCAGGAGTGGAGGCCTGCGCTGACGACATGAGTCACGCCGTCTCCTGGACTCTCTATGTCTGCACTGCACCTTCTTGTCTTGTTTCTGCTGCTTTTTGGATGCTACAAGGGCATGAGGAAAGAGATAGACAAAGGAATTAAATTAGGTATGATTATACGACCTTACTTGCTTGTAAGGGGTATTTAGCATGAAGAGAGCTTTGGAAGACTTGATTTGGACTGTAGTGTATCTGAAAACAGGTTGAATTGAAGAAATGTGTGAAAAATAGTGTGACTCACCTTCTTTGTGTGACACTCCGTTGGCAGTGAACCTCCATTGCACCAACACACCCATCAGACTCAAAACAGGACAGATTCCAGTGATTGCCCAGTTGAACCAGCAGAGTGGACGAGGGGTAACTTGACAAAGGATATCATGCACATAACCTGCCAGCAAAAACGTCCCCACCAGGTAATCCACACAAAACATCACGGTAGTTGCCCCAGACACAGCCGTGGAGATGACCGTGAACAGTTTCTGCCACTGAAGTGTGAACATGGCAGTGACGACGCTGGTAGCCAATAGGGCACTGAGAGGCACCCACACTGGAGTGAGGATGTAAAACTGTCCCATAACCACCAGGCTGGCGAGGGTGAGCAGGCATCCCAGTTGTAGGCCTGTGAGGAAGAGTCCAATAGTGTACACCAGCATAGTCACCAGGCCACACAGCACGCCCACACCCAGGCCGATTCCTGCCTTAGTCTCCATCCCCAGCTGGGCGTCCAGCATCGTCTCCTTATGGTACAACAGGAATACTGCTGCTGATCCCAACATGAAGCCAGAGAGGAACATGACCATCTTGAAGCAGCGGTATCCTGAAGAAGGAGATAAAAGGAGGGTGATCAAAAATGTATGAGAAAACGTACATGAATCACAGTGAAACCGGCAGTCAGTGTCTTTTTTCTGTTCACTGCCGAGCATAAGTATCTGTAAAATTATATTTAATGTTTGATCTCTTGGCCTTCATATACAGTAACTGCACGAGGGTTGTAAAGTAGCAACGGTGCAAGATTTATGTTATCTTTCGTTGCAGGACTCTGCCAAGGACAAAATGTGGATTCTTGGATAACATGTGTGGGACTTTAGCTGTAGGGTGGATTCTGTCCTGTAATCATTTGTTAACCGGCAGAATAAACAGATGACAAAATGTCCACACACTAAGGCAGAATACCACCCACAAACCCACACTAGTTTGGAAGTGTGACACTGCTGAGGCTTTGTAAGAAAGGAGTGGTGGTTTAACTTGTAGCACAGAGCAGTGGCTCACACTCAAAGAAAGTACTGTAGGACAGAGTACACCCTTCAACTGACATCTATGTATTATTTATAAATATTTTGATTTATTGATCATTACCAGGAAAACTGACCTTGGCAATGTGTGTGTTTGCATAATGTTACAGGCACGAGGGAGCATAGGACACACAAGTTGTGTTGACTGAATGTTTGTGCATTTTCTCTGAGAGCAAACACAGGAACCGGGCTACGTTGAATCATTTTGCTTAATATTGCTTTTGCTATATAATCTCTTGCATCAACCCCTAGTGTATTACCACAGCAGCTCTGTAAACACTAGTCATAAAGTAGAGTAGTTGTTGGAAACCTGCTCACCTCCTCTCCTTCCATTTAACATTTATATACATTTTTATCATTTTATTTTATTTTCAGTGGAAACACTATTTATTCATATGTGACATCAAAATCCACAAATGCATTTGCCAGGTTTAATTGTTTGAAACCAATGAGGTTCAACAGGTGACCTTTCATACACACTGCCTCTGTGAAATTCACAGCTCTGAGCTTGTCCGCCCTTAACCCCTGGCAGCTCCCAGACTCCTCTGTCATGGGTTTAAGCTTGTCAAAGGACTCAAGTGAGCTAATGAAATACAATATGAGAATGAACGATTATGTTCAACTAGTGACAGTAAATGGTTAAGTAGTTAGACATTAGAACATTAGAAATGTAACATCCATAACTCTATAGCCTGAATTATGTATATTTGCACTTAAGTGACAAAATTGTTTGATATTAGTGCCCATTATCACATTATCACGTACTTACCAAAAAAACAATAAATAAGTCCAAATGAAAGGCATACAGAGCAGACAATGGATGGGATGACTTCATACTTCTTTTTAATCTCCAGCACACAGATGTCCACTTCAGATAAGCCAGGTCCGGGCTCCTCGGTGACATAGAGTGAGGTGTTTGCCATCTTGGAAGATTATTATTGTTGTTGTTGTTCAGTTGAACTGGCCAGGAATGGACCTAACGCTATTCGTTGAAGGGGCGACACTGTGATGTACTGCATCTAGCCTCCATGGAAAGAGGAAGCTCCTGAATGAAGAACGTGTACTAAACCATTTCCTGTCCTGCACCTGCAAAAAGAGACGAGCATTGTCAACTCGGTGGCAAGAACAAATGTGTTTTTCCTGGCAGCGCTTTCGTTTCACTGGGTTATAAACTGTAGAGAAAACACAAGACATCACATTTGTTTCTTCATGTTCTTTCATGTGTCACTCTTCCTGAGATAAGCACATTCTAGAGGCGGGCAAGGTGGCTGACCTTGGAGATATAAGCCTCGTTACACTGACCCTCTGACAGAGAACTACACTATTCCCTTTGCTATGATGCGCTTCTCTCCATGCAGCATGTATCATTAAAAGAAGAAGAAAAACTCCAAACATTACTTTTGTTCAGGATTATTCATTCTGATTGGCATCCCATGTCATCATGCATTTAAAGGAATACGACCTCCAGAGTTGTTATTGAAGTGTTTGTGTGAGAGGATACATCTCTTTTCCCATTTTCAATTCCCACTTCAGGAACCAGAAAAGGAAACTGGGGATTCCTTCTGAGTTTTATGTCTCTCTGTCCTGGCCCTTTTGTTTCAGTACAGGATACAGATGAGGAAGTGACCTGGTGACTTGTTGCCGTCATCACAGAATCTTATTGTTTTGAACATGTGGTAAAGCACTTAACAATGTTAGACAAACAAAAAGCACAATCATAATACCGGACGTTTTTGAGATCTAAAAAAAGGAAGTGCCAGTTGTGTATTACATAGGTTAGCTGAGTCAAGGGAGGATTAGTATTGAGGAGAGATAATTGTTTTCTGACCAGTTTTTGAAACCACTATATGACTCTCAAATTAAACTTTTGGTCTTGCAATTCTGCTCAAAAAGACTGAAAATCCTTTACTGAACTGCGTATGGGCATCAACCATGTTTAGACACTCTCCTTATCTTGCCTTGACTGCCTGTCCAACTCCAGTGTGTTATCCCAAGGACCTTATAAGCTGTTCAGGAAGATCCCATGGTCAACAAATGGAATTAGAGGAGATTTAGCGCATAAGCCTCATGTCCCGCTGCTTGTTTGTGTGAATGTTTCCTCTTATAGGCATATAAGTACAGATGTAAAAAAATAAAAAAATAAAAACTTTCTAAAGATCTCTGTTACATAATGTAGCTGGCAAATTAAACATTTGTTAACATTTGATAACAAGCTACTGAAAATATTCTTTTTGACCAGATTGATATGTTTTAATAAATTCTATTTAACGAAAATGATGAATTTACTCATTTCATTTTGCAACAAGTGATGATTTGATCAGCAGGTTGCAGAATGTGCTCATTAGTGACAAATAGCCATGCGTATGCTCAATAACAGACAAATGAAAGAAGAAATGAGAAGATTAGGAGAAATTACTGTAGCCTACCTGGATTGGTCCATATCCTCACAGAGCAAATGTGAGCTTCGTCAGACACAAAAAAGTACTCGGCATTGCTAATTTGTCATATTCCAGTAAACGCAACAACGGGCAAGCGATCAGAGGTCGTCCCTGTGGTTGTGTGGTTCCCTCTGTGGGTTCTGGGCTATAGACTCAGCGACCGACGCAGTAAGTCCCTCATCTGTGCTTCTGTGAACAGCTGACAGCGCTCCACTCTGTGAGAGAGGGACCATCTGCCCCAAGCGACAGCACGAGGCTGCTGCCAAGTTCAAGGCCAAGCCAGTAGAGCCTCCCTACCCACAGTCAGACTGGAGCCTGCCTTCCAACTGTGTGTAACCACCGTTGGACTTTATTTGACTCCTTATCAGTGATGTTTATGAAAGTTATTGAAGTTATCTAAGTGCGTGTGTGTGCTGTCTTTATATATGGGACTTTCATAAACAATCATTGTTTATTAGGCAAAATAATCTTGACTACGTACAATATTATGCAGCTGACCTTTAAAGTGTAACAAGACATTTTGACCTGGACCCTATTTTCCTATCTTTTTTTCCGCCATATCAAATGTATTGCTCAATACAGTCCTCTCTAGGGCAGTTGTTCCAGTCCTCATGGCCCAGAGTGCTGCTAGTTTTCTATCCTGCCAGGTAGTTTGTTTCATTCACCCGTTGCTTAAATAGTCCTTGATTAGTTAGAATGAACCCTACAGAAACCCAGCAGTACTCTGGGGACGTGAGTTGAGAACCACTGCAGAAATCAACCCCCAAAACACCAAAAGCATGTTTTCAACACAATGATCGCCCGCTCTGTAATGAGACATGTCACTGGGAAAAACAATTCTCACACAGTTTTGATGCTACTTTGTCCATTTGCATATTGACGGCTCCAAATGGCAGTGAGAGGTAACATTTTGAAGTTGAATGTCAGGAAATCATGTAATGCAACGTCAAAGAAGGACACCAAAGGGACAAGAGAGACAAAAGATCAAATTGAGATCTACAGTGCTTGCTGGTATTTAGATGATTTCATGCTCAAGTGATTTGTCGCCTCCGGTGGGTGGAGAAGTTTACATACCGACACCAGAATTTAATTTGGAACTAGGGTGACTCTGCGGGGTCTCAGCTCAAAAGGACGGGACACTCTTCTCTGTCACAGCCCTACTTCTGGTTTAATGTGATCAGACGGCTGAACCTTTGCATCTTGCCTTGTGCAGCATTACTGCTCTGCTTTGAGCCATGTTACGTTTTCCCTCCACATGGTGTCTCTGTAATCACATGTACTCACACAGGGGACACACTCAACCTGTGATCCTCCAGTTGCAGTATCTCTCTAATTATTAGACCACCCTGCCACCTTTAGAGATCTGGGATGACTGACTCTGCTGGTGTGAAATGGCCCACTCAGCAGTTTAGAAGCCATATTGCATCAGCAAACAACATGTAAAAGGTAAGTTTAAGTTTAGTTTAAGTTTATTGAAATTTTAAGTGCAAAATCACACCGAAGTGTCCCAATACACTTTACAACAATACAGATTGACAATATACAAAAAAATATGCAAAAAAAAAGCAAAACAAACATCAATATGAATCCGAGATAACAGACAGCATAAGGAAGTGAATAAGAGGAAAGAGGGAGGAGAGAGGACGGAGAAGAAGAAAAGAAGGGATGAGTTCAGGGTCCAGAGAGGATGAAGAAAAGGAAGAATAGAAGAGGAGAGTCCGGGTCAGGGTCAGGGGAGCTAGTGTAGATCGTAATACTCATAATAGGCAGGATTTTGAAGGACAGAACATCCTAGAAGTACGATATTAGACAAAAACAGACATAAAGACAGACAGACACACAAAGAGCAGATTAATAATGACAGCAGTTGATTGCCACATAGACGGCAGGGACAGTGAGTTGCAATAATGTTGAAATAACCAGTGAAATGGAGCTGTCATGCTCAATTAAGTTCTTCTGGTGAGAGGCATAATAAAGATGGCATCAGCTTGTGATCCTTTCATCAGCCACTTTTCTTATGATTGTCTGCTTGATGTATATCAAAGAAGAACATGCTCTTAAAAACCTGAGATATGGTAAAAACTGACAAAGGTGTATGGTAAAAACTGACAAAAGTGCTTATATATTTTTTTTAAATTGGAGGGAAGCATATTTGAAAATGTCTTTTTACCTGTATTATTTTTTGAATACTTTTATCATAATAACGTTCCATAATGCTTGTGTCCTTTCAAGCCGCCGTCGAAAAGATTTCACTTCATCTAGCTCAAGCACAAAGAAATGGCAATAAAGTGCCAATATAAATGTGCAAAGCGAGGTGCAAAAGCAACAATGGAAAACGTGTGATTTCCTCAAAGGAAATTATCGACACAGAAACACAGAAACACAGAGACAGAGATTAATCTGAAAAGGAAAATCTAACCTGTGGGCAAAAGGAAACTGCCTGTCCTTGTTGCAGTATGATCTATGCTGGCCATATGTTTCTGCCCGTCGCAAATCACAAAGTCATAAACAGTCAGAGAATGTGAATGCAATAAACTGTTGCAGGCTATGAAATACGATGAAAACTACTCATCTGAAAATGACTGAGATGAGATGTAGTTCCCTTCTATCATCAGCTGTACTTGAAGGAGAAGACAATCCTCCCCTCTACAGAGGTATAGGCCCGGTTGTTGTGTGTAATCATGTCCACAGACCTTTCTGTGTGGGGTTCTTGATGGCATTTTTGATTGGAAAGCAGGGAGTATTGATCACCATTTCACTTCTATAAATGAAAAGTGTTTTTCATCTGAGTGGTTTGAAGACCCAGTAAAGGGTATATTGACTCTATGAATTAAAAAATGCTCTGGTCAAAGTCAACTGAAAATAAATTTAGATGGATGATTCAGATGTCTTTCTGAGGCAAATTAACACATTCATCTAAACATATGTTGAGACGGTTCCCCCATCCCCTTGTACAATTAAAATACAAAATGCAGTGCATCTATACAGAGGAAATAGAAGAAATAGACATTGCAGTTTGGTATATACAGACTATAAACAGCATATATAAGCTATGATATAGAAGTTATATTTAACATATAGGCTATGTTGTAGTAACTATATTTAATTAGACTTACAACTACAAATCAAACAATAGTGACTGTGGTAAATGCAAATTAATTTCATTGCTTTTATAGAGACACTTTACCATCAAATATAAAGTACATTTTAACTACTGATCAGAAAGCCAGTTTCAAATGCAAAACAATAGTATATTGTTCATCAGGCAGCAGCAGCACAGTGACGCCCTTAGGTGCTGTCTACATCCTATTTGGGCGTTTTCTTTTATTGGCTTACTTTTGACTTTTTTTATGAAACATAACAAATGCTGTATATTAAAAATTCACTGTTACTAAGATAGACCTTGATGCCTCCAGGGTAGGTTTAGTTTGAAACAACAAGCACTCCCAGACAGCATTTTCTCTGTGATTGTAACAGGACTTACGACATAACAAAGGCTTAGAAACTGTAATATGTATTTCCTGTAAAAACAGAGGAAATATATTTATGTTGGTTACTCTCCTCAGCATTGGAAGCTATTGACACATAGATCTTTCATTTAAAGTCCATTATCTGATTTATTCAATTTTAAAGATTATGACTGCTTTCTATTCTAAAAAGTTTACCCATTGTAATTTAATACTCTGAAGATTCCTTATTTTCCATGTCATATTTGTTGTACATACATTTACATCCCATTAATTGTCAATGGTCGTGCTTCTTCCCAGGAACATATAGTGGATTAATGTTCATTTAAAGATGATGATATGAATAACAATAAATACACACTCTGCCTGGATTCATTTTGCATTCATAAGATAGAACTAGAAAGGTGATGGATACTGTGTATTATTAAATCTACAGTTTTTCCCCAGTTAATGACACTATGATTGTGGCCGAGCTATGGATAGTCAGGTTTCTACTTAAGAAGATAGAAGGACGTGTGCATGATCACAAAAAAATATTAAGCTATGTCTTCAAGGTTGCAAAAACAATTAGATCACTACCACATTCCTGTGCCTCAAAGCTATTATATGGAAGTACCATATTGCATATTCATTACGTAACATCAGTTAGGTATGCAGAGAAATGCAGAACATACTCTGCACGGTTCAGGCTGTACCTATTAACAACAAAATTCTTATGCAGGTTAATTAATATAATTCAGTTTTACCTTCTTATTCCCTTAATATGTAACATAATTGTAAACGTATCATCTTAGACAATCGTATTGATTAAAATTCAAACCTGGCCTCAGAGTTCAAAGTACATAGTGATAAGCACAAATGTTTGCTGTTGGTTTACTATGTAATGTTGAAAGCTTTGCAATTGATGCATCCATACACATGTAATCAATCCAGACTCATCTGCTTTATGCTACACCCACATCTATAACATCTTCTGACATCTTCCATACCTGGATTGTCATTCTCAACAAAAAATTGCATCAGATCACGTTTTGCTCTTAAATTTTATTTAAGAACTGAGAGCTGACGTGCCAATGAGAATAATAATAGTAAAAGTATTGGCATAATGCATTAATGGGTGATAAAAGGTAATGACAGTGTGTCACTGTAGCCTGACATGTTTAGGAGAACTTTTACTCAAAATGAGTAAAAACATTAAAAGGGAACCACTTGAATGCTTGCCTGGAATTTGGTGATAGGACAGCATGTGGCAGTCACGGATGCTCTCAGTAAAGATAGGGGGCAATAACACAGGGCTGAAATGTTAATGGGATGGATACCAAGCAGTTTCCTTTTGGAGATTTGCACCTCTGTGATTGATGGAATAGAACCTTTGAGGCAAAAACAGATTGTCTGGTGCACGCACACACACACACACACTCACACACACACACACATACTTGACACATGCAAATATCCACGTGCACACATACACACACACAGGATAAAGGTTCAAGCCCACTATGTCAACCTCAGACCGTCTCATAGCAACCCCTCCTCTACTTCCACATTGAATGAGCATTATAATGCAAATAACCCCTGATAGCAAATGTCTGTATACGAAAGAAAAGACCAGAACAAAATCTTATTGTATTCGCACAGCCTTGACCTTCATCTATAAAATACTGAAATTGGAAACTCTCCTCAGATTGTATAGAGTGATCTGTGAGTGACACTCAGACCGATGTCCGTGAATGGACACTGACAAGACAAAACACTCATGCTTTGGCTAGGCGTTCGCAGAGACGTGCTCAGGTGCTGCTCGGCTTCTCACAAGTTCCCCGGCCTCCTCAAAAGCATCGTTGCACCCTCTCCTTTTGGTAGAAATCTTCTTTGAAAGAAAAGTTATTGATCTCATTAGGCCTTTAGACTGCAGTGCATGGGGATATCGCTTCGTTACTTGTGGCTGATTCGACGATGTAACATCCTGAAGCAGTGGCTTTATGTGGTATTTCTTCAAGAGGTGGAGAGAGATGGGGACAGAATCGGCCATGATGAGAAAAAAATAAACGAAATAAATCTATATATTAAGAAAAACAAAAATAAGTTAATGTCAAATATAAAAATGCATAGAAATCCAGAAATAAATATATAAACAGCAGTGAGCATGAATTAATAAATAAACTAGTAAGACTATGCATTGACAAAAAATAAATATAGTAATTTATTTCCCTATTTATGTATGTATGTATGTATGAATGTATGTATGTATGTATGTATGTATGTATGTATGTATGTATGTATGTATGTATGTATGTATGTATGTATGTATGTATGTATGTATGTATGTATGTATGTATGTATGTATGTATGTATGTATGTATGTATGTATGTATGTATGTATGTATGTATGTATGTATGTATGTATTTCCTACTACTATAATAATGAGACTGTCAATCAAACACTTGTGGGTGATGTTTAATACACTATTGGTTGGTCATCGTCATGGTATATTGGAAATAAAATTTCCTCACTTGGCTGATAACAGAGCTGGTATCTGTCATGATGTTCCGGATCTTTGCTTGAGGAAATTTTCTCTAACTGGACCTCTTGAATGTGAATTGAATACCCCGGTTCTAAGGTAACGAAAACATGAGTCTTATTTTCATGGGATTATAACCTAATTAAAACACACTTAGGAATATTATATTCAATTTCTGCTTAATATATTGAAGCCCCCCTCCTGAGCCATTTGTCTGTTCTGGGCTACTGTAGAAACATGGCGGTGCAACATGGCGGCCTCCGGGGAAGAGGACCCGCTCCCTGTGTAGATTTAAAGGCATCGGTTAAGCAATTAAAACAACTAAAACTAAACAATTTGTTCAAGTCAGGACTTGAACCCGGGTTGTTGGAGTTGAAGGCAAGTGTATGTGTCTATCCAACACCTAACGTTACGAAAAAATGTGCGGACAACTCGTAAAGTAATAAGAATGCTCCGGGTGCCCGGCTCCAAAACTTAAGACAAAAAATGATTAGCCAGCACTCACTTTTCCACACTGGGAACTTTACTTTCAAACTGTAAAACACAGTTGTTGTTTTTTTGTTTGTTTTTTGTCTATCCAACACCTATTCAACACCGATCAACCCTGACCTCCACAACCTTCTACTGCCTGTCTCAAGTCACGCCAGCTCTGGCTGCTGTTTCACTCAGTTTGTAGAATATATGAAATTATGAGGCATTTATTTTCGTAACTATAGCTACAAATTGATATGAGTAGGTTGGCTATGTTTTTCACTGAAGGAGTCTCAAGAATAGACTAATTCACATTCAAGCATAGGGAGGATTCATAAACAGCACAGAGTAAAGGGCTTTCTAATAACACAAAAACATCATTGAACCTGAGGAGGCAGGACAGATGCGACGGATAATTAGCCCTTCCCACAGGAGAATAACTGTTAGTGCTCACCATTATCAAAATGTATTTAAATAATTGAATAATTATATTTCCACTTGCTGCTACCCATTTTCAGACCTATGATTTATTCATGATGCAAATGAGCAAATGAGATTCATGTGAGACGAATTCACCAGCATTTGTGTGACAACTCTCATGGAGATCTTAGTTGTCAATAAAAAAGTTTTTAATCGTAAAAAAAAGAATTTGCAGATTTTTAGCCAGCCACCACTGTCTTACATAATATTAAATCCAGCAACACTGCAACACTACAGTTTGGACACAGCTCTCATCTATTAAACAACGAGGAGGAAGAAAGTAGATTAAACCTTTCCCCCTCTGAATGACCCCACATTTTTTGTCCTGCTCATAAACAATAAGCACTGCAGTCATCGCCATGAGCCTCATCGTGAACCATGACAGTCCACACATCTGTGCAGCAGCTGCAACTGTTAGATAATTACAGCCTAGAAGTTGCAGTAGCCTCGCTCTACATGGACGTGCAAGGCAAGGACCTGTGTGCATGTTGCATTGTTATTGGTGAGAATCAGCTCTGTAGCTATTTCAAAATGCCTACATTTATAAATATTTAACATTTAATGCTATCAATAGAAAAGCATTGTGAAAAGTGATTGGTATTATAAATGTCTTTCTTTACCATTGCTGCTTATTAACGTCTACACATCTACCACTGAGATTTCATTACTCCTACTTTTCGGGGGCTGTCCAACTTGAGAATTCTTCAGAAGTGATGAAAACACTACTGAAGATTTCTGAATGAAGTTGCCATATTTAAACATTATCTTACTCTCTGAGAAAACGGCTTTCTGGTTACAGCAATATTCTAATTCTCTGGTCAAATCTGACCGCTTTGCAAAGGACACTTCATCAATCTTGAAAAGAATACAAAAATAATCAACACATTGTTGAATACAATCATTTGTACAAGAGTGGAAGAGGAAAGGGATTAATTAAAAACCTACCAAAATAACACAACTCTCGTCAGCTTAATACTCAACTCAACTTTATTTATAAAGCGCTTTAAACACAGCCACAGCTGAAACAAAGTGCTGTACATAAATAATCATAAAATAAACATCATAAAATATAAAACATAAAACAAACAAGAGCAAAGACTAGTTTTAAAAATGGTCAGTGAAGAGGCGTCTAATGTGCAAAGGTAAAATATTCCATAACTTGGAATGAGAGAATACACCCTACACTATTGAGAAATCTCTTCAGACTAGGACATGGATATTGGGAAAACAGAGGGAAAATCAAGTATTGTTAGCGGATTGTGAGGGCATGATTATATTTATTGGCACCGCATCTTCACTTCTTGCACTATTTGTGAATTGCCATATTAAGAGGCTTCGTGATAGGATTGTAAATACTTCTAGAAATCACCTCTCTGGCTTTCTGTAGGAGAGTGTATAAATCTGTGATCTGACAAGTCACTGAACCACCACACGTTAGAACCACCACTTACCAAGCAGAGCATCACTGTCAAATAGAATGAGTCAAGAGTGGAGATGGGGCGGTGTTGGGATAGTGTGAGGGCTGTCTTCGTTGGTCATTTTCTTCAACACACTTCTTCGTTACATGAACCATAGGCTGTTTCCCTTTGCATGGTTTTGATCATTATGTTTAAGGGCAACGTCCCTTTAATTGAATGGTTACTTAATGGTGATTTTACCAGTGCCAGCTACAAAACGACAAGGACTCATTGGCAAGCTCATCAGTATCCTTACTGTAAACAATATAGGCTGACCACTAGCTTTTCCAAAGCAAACTATGTTGTATATTCAGCACATTGATTCAAAAGCTATTTTATGCCAACTTACTGCCACTTGTCAGAAAATCGTTGCCTGAAAAGAACAATAAAGCTATATCCCTGCAGAATGTTGCCAATGTTCATGATGATGGATCATAACTATAACATACCAAATCAGATCCATTAAGCATTGGATGGTTTTATTTAAAATTATATTGTATATCGTTGCTGGAAGATGAAAAACTCATAATTCATATATAGCGAAACATTTCAATGTAATGTAATGCAATGTAAATGTAACTTACCCAACCTAGAACTTGCCGGTTTGAATTTGAATAGAAAATTGAGAAAAAGTCACCAAGAGATGTTAGTCAACAAACACAATAATTGTGTGATTTCTCAGGAATTTTACAAATACAGCACAAAGAAAAATCAACCAGATGAACAAATGAATAACCAAAGGTGTGAATTGTAACATCAAACATTGCAAGATCTAGGATGCAAATGGAAATAAAGAAAGATAATGATATCCGTGTCCCGGAAATTGCCCAAAGGCGATCTCCTGTTCAAGGGCTGGTGCTGATAAATAGCAGATCACATGGATCCAACTGTACTACACACATGCAGCTCCACTTCAACTACAGTAGGCTACTGTACATTTACATTTAATCTCATTTTATTCAAATGAAGGAAATATTGGACAAATAATTCAGCCAAGATTCATTTTAATTTGACACAATAATGATAATTTGATCATTTATATTTGTAGGGATTGGGAAAGGATTTGTTATTAGAGGTCCACAGGAAGCAACAACATACATTTACAAAACATGTTACTGCACAGTAAAGAACAAAACAAAAGCCACCAACTGAAACGTTTTCAATATACAGAAATGTGAATAGATTCTGATAGGGACTTATACACAAATCTCCCGATGAACTTGGATACATCATCAGTCATGTAAACTAGTTGCAAGAGACATATGGCCGGTGATGGACAGCATTAAGACAAGGGAGAGCATTACCAATGTCATACTGATTTTACATGTTCTAGTAATGTACTTACTGTTATGACACACTATCACATAGGAATTATTACTAAACTATATTTAGCTGAAACTAATCTTTAAGGATAGTGTCAGTGTCAGATCTCCAGTGACAGCTTTTGATCTGTTCCCGACAATTGTATGTCCATCCACTGACATTTTGAATTGAAATTGGCCAGGACCTCATCTAATGCTCCAGAGACCAAACGCTCATCATAAGCTTCTACACCCCAGCTTGGCAGATTGGAGTTTTAGTTCTATAAATATTTCTCAGAGGCAGAGTTGATCTGGAAGCAGAAATAATCTCATTGGTTGAGTTAAACCTCAGTGGGCAGAGCCAAAGCGTTTTACACTGAAGCCCAGTGAAAAAGACAAGAGGTCAGAGAGGAGGAAGATAATATTATGAAGCCTAGTGCTCTTGCTACTACTTGACAATATTTAATAGCCATTCTAAGTTATTTAGGTAAGCTAGTTAGCCCAGCTGACCTCTCAAGATCACAAATGCCATGGTAATGAATAATAAAAAAGTCATTATCATCATATATTGTTATTCATATTTTAATATTTCATATTTATATAATTTGCTAATTAGCAAAATTGCATTATGCAAAACTGCCCCCAGGGCAGCTCTAACTCTGAGAAATGTTTATATAATTGAACTCCAATCTTCCCTTGACTGTAACTTAATTACATGTGATGCATTTAATGCCCCTGGTCAGAAATACCAATGAAATGAACACTAACAAAATGATTTAATGGAGGCTCATGTAAATCAAGAGGCACAGAGCTGCTTTATGCTTCAGGTAGGTCATTGATGCAGTGTTAATTCGTTTACTTGTTGTTAATAATAATAAGTAATAGTAATAGTAATATTTACTACTCAAGACTGGTTAGCATAAGGTGTGGACAACATCACAAGGCAATTCACAACACAAACCCAAAGCGTCAATTCTCAGCAACTCAGGTATCATATAAAAACTCCGTCCTTCCTACTCATAATTACCACATTGGTTGTTAATGGGCGCTGAACTTATAATTACATTATTTCCAACAGCACTTGAAGGAACCGGTCATGTTTATGCCTCTGCTAGGCATAATGTTTTCAGGTTGTCCATCCGTCCGTACGTCCCATTCTCATGAACGCGATCTCAGGAATACCTTGAGGGAATTTCTTCAAGTTTGGCACAAACGTCCACTTGGACTCAAGGATGAACTTATTAGATGTTGGCGGTCAAAGGTCACTGTGACCCCACAAAATACGCTTACTGGCTACTGGTTGGCGGAGGCATACAACCGCAAGATGGTATTTCTAGTTGTGTGTATGAATTAATGTGATTTTTTAAATCTATGTATCCTTAAAAGTGAGCATAAACACTCAATGAGGCCAGTACAAATATAACCTGTATCACAAAGTACAATGGGATTATCTACAGAATGAACTTCAATAAATAGTTTCACCACTGGGCATAACAAATCTTAAATACCATTGTCTTTTTACAGAGCATATCCTAACCTCATCCCACCATCTTATCTCACAGTTTTTATCAGGCAACGCTGAATGCTGTGCTTGTGTCATCCGTTAAATTGAACCTCTTGTTGGTGTGGCCACTAACATCCTCCTGCTCTGTGACAGGCTCAGTGCTCTCATGGGACGAATCCTTGATAACGCTGTAATACATTGGCACGTGGTACTTGGCCACCTTCTCCTTGCGCTGGGCCTTGCACTTGCAGAGCTTCTTGAATGCGACGCGGAACTTCTGAGACATGAGGTTGTAAATGATGGGGTTGATAGCGCTGTTGGTGTAGATGCACATCCGGCAGAAGAGCAGGAACCAGGTGTTGTGGTAAGGTGGATCCATGAAGGAGTTGACCACCACCAGTGTTCGGTAAGGCATCCAGAGCAAGGCGAACAGGATCACCACCACGGTGAGCATCTTTGTTACCTAAAGTTATAGTACAGACAGAAGCAGAGAAAGACAAAGAACAAAAGGGAGAGAAATATGTAATTTTCTGACAATAAAATAATTATTTTAATTATCCTTATTCATAAAAATGGATTTAAATTATATATAATACATTTTAAAATGATATATAATATTTAAAAGTGAATTTCAGCTCATCAAGAAATGCATAATGACGAGGTGAGAAATAGATCTGGAAAAAACTCAGTTGAAAGTTGAATGGTTGATCTTTTTTTGTCTCTTCTCGTTGTCCTCCGCTTATCCGGGTCCGGGTCGCGGGGGCAGCATCTTCAGCAGGGAAGCCCAGGAAGCCCTCTCCCCCGCCCCTTCCACCAGCTCTTCCGGGGGAATCCTGAGGCGTTCCCAGGCCAGCCGAGAGATGTAGTCCCTCCAGCGTGTCCTGGGTCGACCCCGAGGTCTCCTCCCGGTTGGACATGCCCGAAACACCTCCCCAGGGACGCGTCCGGGAGGCATCCTAACCAGATGCCCGAACCACCTCAGCTGGCTCCTCTCGACGTGGAGGAGCAGCGGTTCTACTCTGAGTCCCTCCCGGATGTCCGAGCTCCTCACCCTATCTCTAAGGCTGAGCCCGGCCACCCTGCGAAGGAAACTCATTTCGGCCGCTTGTATTCGCAATCTCGTTCTTTCGGTCACTACCCAAAGCTCATGACCATAGGTGAGGGTTGGAACGTAG
>CABFOS010119632.1:0-19541 GCA_900660315.1 Diretmoides pauciradiatus
TAAGAAATAATAATAAAATGAATAAAAAATACAAATATTTAGGCAGCAAAATAATACAATAGTAATAACATATTAAACAAAACTCAATTAACTAAACAATGTTCGAAAAAATTTGTGAACAATAGTTTACAAAAGAACATAAATTGTTTTGGTTAGTTTATATTAAATGCATTTCTCTCTCTTTTTCCTGTTGCAGGTCGAAATGAGCTGATAGCCAGATACATCAAGCTCCGGACTGGAAAGACGAGGACTCGGAAGCAGGTAAGAGAACGGAAAGAATGTCTGCATGGCATGAATGTCAGACAGCATACACACACACACACACACACACACACACACACACACACACACACACACACACACACACACACACACACACACAGAATGCTTAGCTGCATGTGGCAAGCCGTAAGATAAGGCCCTGGATACCACCAGTGTGTAGGGGTCTTCTGAGGCCCCTCTAACTGTTGTCCTGCGTGAACAGATGTCTCTCAATTAAGGGGTTCATAAAATCGTCACCCTCGGCTGCACTGAAAACACATAAAATAGGACTCTAGTTTTAAAAGATTAGTACAGAAGCACCTTAATATAAAACCGTCTGTAGTCTGAATTTAAAATCCTTTTAAAAAATAATTTAATTTTGTTCCCATTTAATAGCTTTTAACAGATGCCAACTTTGTACTTAAAATGTAACAGTAACTATGTACAGTATGTGCAAAGAACATCCACTGCATACATATGCAAGTATTATTTCATGTGACTGAACTATTGAGGTTGCACACTTGGCTGGCATAGAAGCTTTTATTTACAGGGAAGTGGAAGCCCAGATGGATCCGTAGTATTTCTCTGATCAGAGGCAGCACAGAGGAGTCACTGTTGTCAGCGTTAGAGAGAGCACATCCATGATCCTACAGTGGTACATGTCCTGCACGGTGCATGCCACTCTTATCAGGGACTTGCACTCTCCAAATCAAACTGTAATAAAATACATTACAATACTTTGTGTTGTATATGATATAACTATCTAATATAACAACAGGACTCTTAAGCTTTCTGAAGATGTACATTGTACTTCACTACTAAATTTGTGTTGGATATAACCTCTTATTACACATGTGGCTCATAGGACTTATTGTACTTCAGTAAATAAAAGGATATAATTGATTTTCACGTTAAAGTAGCCTAACAATGAACAGCTTTGATGATGCTTTAGTAACAGTATGAGGTCCACCGATCTCTCCGCAGAGCAGGAAACTCCCCATATGACCAATGACTTGTACGGCAATGATAAACAAGCCTGTATCTACGGTGACATTCGATCACTGTGTGTGTGAATTGATCAGTCTGGACCATGTCATGTCAGGGAAACGGTACAGCCAGAGAGTTGTGTACCTACAAAAATACAATTTAACATGTCTAGTTCTATTGTTGTGGTTACTATGACACAAAATGTTGTAATTACTGAGTCATTTATATCAATCTCAATAGAAATATTTGTGTTGTAAAATTTCACTTACCTGCAGAGGAAATGCTTGGCCGCCATAATACTGTCGTGATGGGGATGACCCTGTTCCCATTAACCCACTCCACCTCTTTTAGTGTACTCACCTTATGTGTGATTTAACTGATTAAGAAGGAAAGGAAATCCACCCCCCACAAAACGCACACACTGTCGTACACTGAGCGAGCACACATTACCTTGAAACTACAATTTGCACTGCTGAATATTTCATACGAGAACATGAAATATTTCTGGACTGTGTGAACGTTCAAGGCAAACTTGGCCAGTGAAATGCCTTACCCAGCTCCCTTAAGAATACTAGACTAGCCAATTCTCATTCAGTACACAGCAGATCACATCTGCGCGCTCTTAATGTGTGCTAAAGGGGCCTGCATCCTCCTTAATCAGTTCACTTAAGTGACGACAACAGACAGCATAATGCTTTATTGGCTGTAAGCTTGGTGTGTGGTTTGGAGATGCTTCTATTATAGAGCTTATCTCCCTGAAGTGTCTTCAACAAAGAGATGTGTAATCCACTTTGTACTTTTTGGTTTTCTTGTTTTTTCCTTTTCTCTTTTTTAATGGAGGTGTCTAGTCACATACAGGTCTTAGCAAGAAAGAAAGTTCGAGAAATCCAAGCTGCCATTAAGGTACGTCTGGCTTTGCCCAGTTGCAGGGGGCTTTTCATTGCCATGGTCACAGGCTGTTCCTTTGTTTTCCTCCCCTCCCCTACCCCGCAGGTGTCTAGTCACATTCAGGTTCTTGCCAGAAGGAAATCTCGTGAGTTTCATTCCAAGCTAAAGGTATGCGCTTTTCTGCTTTTGGGCTTGTGGTTGCTGTGCGTCTGACTTCCTGCTTCTGTGGTGACAGAGTGAATGCCTGGTGCTCTGATTCCCTTAACCCAAATCAAATTCTCTGCTTATAGTTTGTTTAGAAATTCTAACCCTCCTTCTTATCACTTACCCATACTCAAACACGCTGACACTGTCACTGTCTTATTTGTTTTAATCTACATTTAGTCATCATTCAGTAAGTGCCTTTGCTTTGAGATCTGTGTATCATAGCCAGGATTTAGTGCTAAAGAAAGGACACACGTTGTGTTGTTCATATTCATGATTTGAATGTAACAACAACACGGTGCAGCATACGTTTTGCCATCATATGAAATAAACTTGACCATATAAATTAATATCAAACACTTCAAAGCAAATGGTACTAGCAGTTTATAGATATTTGACTCTATCCTATCTGGAATAATAATATGAAATAAAAATTGATGTTCCTGTATGTCTATGTTGGGAAGCATGCTGGCAAGATGCATTGGCTGTTGGGGAGTGGCTGAGAGCTAAAGGTCAGAGGTCATCAGTCCGCTTACATCTCTTACCCAGCAGACATTATTAAAGGGGCATGTTGAAAGCGGTCTATATTTAAAGAATGAGGAGGAGTTTACACCTCTACTTCCTTTGACAATGTAATCCAGGCTTTCCCCGTGGTCAGAGGCTCTGTGGTGTGCATTCAGAGGGGAGAATGGCCGTGAAGCTGGCTGTTTCTGAAATGCCCTCTCTGCTGTCTTGTTCTCCCTTCAATCTGTTGATAACTCCGGGCTCTCACCATGTCATGGCTGTCAGTTGCTTTCCTTCCTCCCAGTTCAGACGTCATCATTTCAGAACATTCTCGCCAGTTATTATAGCATTTTAGTGAAATCTGTTAAAATCACTGGAGACCCTTTCAAAAATGAGATTAAAATAGGAAACCCACTGTGAAAGAAGTAATCTTGAATTACATTGGCCTGTAATTTAAGGCATTTTAGGCATTTTTTTAATTTAAGGCAATGCTTGTATATCAAAGGATACATTTACCTTCACCCATATGCCATTTTCTTCCTTTCACGGGGAGAGGACTACACTTTTTGACTTTCACACTTTCCTTCCCTCCCAGTATTCAGCAAGGATTAATGGGCCCTCATTAATGTGTGTGTGTGTGTGTGTGTGTGTGTGTGTGCGTGCGTGTGCGTATGTTGAGAGAGATGGAACGAGTCAGCCAGGCAGCTAGCCATGAATGCCTGGTCTTTCAGGGGCACAGGCGTCTGTCTGAGTAAAAACAGGCAGCTTTTGTGTGAATCTCTGTCTATTCTCATCGAAAGCAGGAGTTCAGTGGCAAAGAGAAATGCAAGTGCCCCCTTCATTTTAGGGGGTATCGATGAAAAACCGCTGTTCCTTCTCTTGTCTGTGGCATTTCAGTGAAATGACAATCATTATGTTACTGTTCTCTTGTGCCGTCTCAAACGACAGCTGACCACTGATCAGATGGTAGAAATTATAAAGGGCAAGACAGTCGCCACAGTGACTCAGTGTATCTGTTTGATTTGTTATTCAAAATGTCATAATGCAGTTGGTTTACTAAGTCTTTATTAGAAGTCGTTGTTATGCTGTGTGATGGTGGTGTGACGTTAACAAATCAAATTAGATTAATTATGAACTGATGTTTGTAGATGTACAGTAACTATCACACTGTTTATGCACAGCACAGACTGTTACCGTTTTTAAATGCTGCAGTACTTAGCGTCACATTACTGCCAAGTTACAATAAAAACTTGTTTGTTTGTATTTAGGTTACAAGCATGGTAAGTATTTATTTATTTTCTGTCTGTGGTCCTGGCGCTGCTTTCACCAGACACATCAGCTACTGTACTGATTTAGCATTTGCTCCTGCCATAGTGATACCGTAGCTGCTGTCCAGTGTTTCCCAGTCTGTTGGCATCTCTGTGTCACCGTACTGTAGCTTAATTTTGCTTCACCAACGGCTCTTGCCAGCATGCTTACATTCAGCTTCTGCCACCAATGAGTCTGCATGTGGTTGTTAGTGCTGTATGGGTGGGCCAATACTGCAGTATTCATGTTGAATTTATCAGGGACTTGTATGACTTCACATAAATACACTAATTCACGTTCACAAAGGATTGTGCTCAAAACACAACGTACAATGTGTAGTGCACTTATGCAGGCTTTTAAAACAAATTACTCATTTATATATTTGGCCTTTCAAGATCAAATATGACAATTCAGTTTAACTAAATTTCATGTTGAGAGCGTATATCAGCGCCTGGCATTTACCCTCAGGTACCCTATTAATTTAACATCTCTTTCCAAAGATAAGAGGGGAGCTATAGAGCTGCAAAAAGACTCTTAACCAAGTGGGACTTTTGTCCTTCAGTTTTACTTCAGAAATTTCCGTGCAATGTTTGGATGTGTTCTGACATGCAGCCTTGATATAAATACCGCTGAATGAGGTTTTATTGAAGGAAAAGTGAAGAACGGTGTTACTGCTCCAATCTATCTAGAAATGTATTAACAGTAGATTAGTCTACAAGTAAACTTTCTTTTAAGTGCATACCAGCGCTATCCATTGTATATTGGAATTCAATTCTCATTGTTTGGCACATTCCATTTTTGAAAACTACATTTAAATAGCAATGGCGATGTTTCCTCTTTTAACCTGCTTGCTGTTTACCATTGTGGGAGAGAGGTTGGTAGTGCTTTCAGTGTGTTGTTTTGAGTGTGGTTGTTGCTTCTTCTGCACCATGCCCCAACCCCCTTCTCTGAGTGCTAAGCCTTTTGTGACTGCTGTTAAAGGACCAGACCGTGAAGGACAAAGCCCTACAGAGCATGGCCTCCATGTCCTCAGCTCAGATTGTCTCGGCGACTGCTATCCACAACAAGCTGGGCCTGCCAGGCATCCCACGCCCAGCCTTCCCTGGAGCAGGGGTAAGAGCCCCACCGGCACCCCACTATTGATCCACCCTGTCCAGCTTCACCGAGGGCGGCCATGGGGCCAACCACACTGACACGCTGTCCAAATCACATTACACACACAGCTTTGCACAACTGCCCCTATCAGATAAGCGCATGATCAAAAGGAATGGTAGTCAAGATAACTACATCTACTCAAGGTGGTGATAAGAGTTGTTTTGATCTGGTTTCTAACAGCTGTACATAATGATTGGATATTCTTTGTTGTTTGTTCTTTGTTGTCTATTTATTTATCTAATTCTCTAGTTTTGGCAGGGTATGATATCCACTGGTCAGCCAGGATCCTCACAAGAGTGAGTATGATATTCTATTCTCAGAAAAAGAGTTATACCCAAGTTCCAGAGCAATAACTGGATGAATGGCTAAATAACATTAAGCAGCCTTTATTCTCTTTATGTCGCAATGAATCTGTTCAACATGTTATGCTACAGAAGTATTGCATTTTTTCTTATGGGTCCCTCATTCTCTCTTTCAGTATTAAGCCTTTCGCCCAGCAAGCATATCCCATCCAGCCAGCAGTGACAACAGCCATTTCAAGTAAGATTTACCAGATAAAAAACATTAAAGGAAAAATCAGCCCAAAATATACTTAACACTTCCGGTGATTGTTTGTTGAGTCAGAAAATATCACTCTTGTGCGTACAGTGCTTTGTGGCAGTTTCCATTCAAAAAACTCACACTGTGCTCGTCTTACTCAGAGGAAGATTTTATTTTCAATATGTGGTCCAGCCAATAGTTCTGCCTTTGAGAGCTCCAAGTCCTGTTCGGTTTTACTCAAAACTTTGACATGCTCCTTTCACATTTCCTCTCCACCCTAATGTCTTTGTCCAGTGTGGAAACAGTACTCTTTATGCACAACAGGTTCAAATTTGCTCACTATAGTAGTTAAATGTCAAGCTCACCCCCTCTCTGCTTAGTGTAAACATTTTAGAACATCCCCAGTTGTACCTCCTGTCCCCTTTATCTCAATATGTATGACAAATGCCAGATTCTCTAACAGCGGAACGATTGTGCTGATAGAGAGTTATCTGGCTTAGGAGAGGACTATGATAATAGAGCAGAGTCTTCACACTTTGACCTACATTACCTCCGAGCACATTGTCTCATCTGTTGGTTCCAATGAGCAGGCATCTAGAGACTAAAATCATCAATCAATCAATCTAATCAACCTTGATTTTGTTCAGTGAAGTTCAATGTTGAAACATATAAAAGCTGTTTGCTATTCAGGTTTATTGTGGGTGTATCTTTCCTTGGGTGTATAGTAAAGAAACAGCTTGTAAGATTTGAAGCATTTATCGTGAAAATGTTATGAATCAGAGGGAAACATAACACGACATGACGCTTTGCTTTGTTTTAATGTAATGAGCATCTTCGTAATGTGCCTTAAAACAACTCATAGAGGGCACAGCTGTTTGAAGGTGCACTTACAGTATTTTGGTGTTTCTGCAGGCTATGATCCCACAGCAGCCCAAGCTCCCACTGTACCAGCATGGCAGGGCCGCTCCATCGGTACGTCTAAGCTCCGATTGGTGGAGTTCTCCGCCTTCCTAGAGCAACAGAGAGACCCAGACTCAGTAAGTAGAGTACCAGACTAAAATCATTATCACATAGTATTCATCTGCCACCTCTTATCATACAGGCCATTCCCCTATGAATGCATAGGGACAGTTTCCCAGGCAGTCAGGCAAAAACAAGCGTGACCTGTGGAGCTTATAGGAAATCCTCAAGCAATAATGAAGGACCATATAATAAAAATGTCCATCAAACACTTGTATTTAAACTGTATTTACACTATAGACTATGGCTCAGCAGCACTGTCCACAGACTTGAACGTCATTTGAAAAGGCACACAAATCAGCAGCCTCCCATTTTTTATTGTTTGCTTTAGATGGGAGCAATCTGTCAATGTTTGTCTACATTTTCCTATAATTTTATTTTGCTATTGATACCACATGACAACAGCCATTCATCTTACATTTAGCTTAATATTTGAAAATGTTACATTGCCCTGAAGACTCTATGGTACAAAGGTTGCTCTGAAACTGCTCTTAAACTAAAGTGCAGCAGTGACCTTGATATAACCTTCATGATAGAATTTGATATAGTCACATCAAGATAACGATTGTTAGGATGTTCCCTGAATTGATGGCAGTCCTCCTGTTTTTGGCTATGCATTATAAGTACACACACAGTTCCCATTTACTGTGTCTATACTGTATGAAAATGTCCTTGGTGGAAAACAATGAGCATGTTAGAAAATTAGGCTCCGGTTTAGAATTGGCCGACTTAAGTCATGTGCATACGGGGACAAACGCTACATAGTGAAAAATATATATGTTCATATATGTTTAAAACAAACAACCAGTCTCCACTGCTTGCCCCCTGGGTTGTGAAGTTTTAGTCATCAGAAAGGATTTGGGACCGAGTTGTAAATGTATCTCACACATCTCACATCGCCTTCTAAGTAGTAGTAGTTTAGGTTGGCTGCAGTTGCCATTATAGTAGGAGTATTACTTTTGATATAGAGACAATTTGAATGCCATGTAAATGATCAACTACCTTTAAGCATATTTGTGACTGCAGTTGGCTGATCTACCATTAGTACAGCAATTCAGAATGTGTTTTCTGAGTTTTCCAGTCCATCTGGAAAAAAATGCTATAGGCTTTTTTGGTGAAGAAGCCTGGTCTGCCTGGTTTATTTCATTCCAATACAATTAAGGCCTTCAAAATTGAATCAGTTTGTTTTGGGGGGAGGAAAAGTGGAGGAAAGGACATCTGCCTAATATGAATGCCCTCAAAACTTTGCTGATGTCTTCAGCCATACAGACAGACAAATACAATGTATAGATCCTGAATAATGTTGCATAGGCCTATTTCTCATGATCAGAGTCCATCGTTAGTGATCTAGTTCTGGCTACCACTTGTTTGGGTGCCCTTATGATAGATATTTGTAAAAGCATCATATTAGTAAACCATTTAAACACAGAGTGAATTTCACTCTCCTCTGTGTTGAAGTGTGCATGGCTAACATCAATGAGATTCTGGATAGCAATGCTTTATTGCAAATAGCACATGACGGCACCCAGTCATTTCACGGCGCACTTTTATTTTAGATGAAACCCACATGCACAGCTGCCCAAGATTCACTCAGTTCCAAAGATAACTTTGAGACCTGCATTACCATTAAATTCAGACTGCATGGACGTACCTCAACTCTGAATTGCAGCCTTAGGATCCTTATTACAGTTTTGAAATGTTTAAGTTTTTTCTTTTATTTAAAATGTATTTATAACACCACTATTATTCTTTCAGTACAACAAGCACCTCTTTGTGCATATTGGGCAGACAAACCATTCCTACAGCGATGCCCTGCTAGAGTCGGTGGATATTCGTCAGATTTATGACAAATTCCCTGAAAAGAAAGGAGGACTGAAGGAGCTCTTCGGCAAGGGTCCCCAGAATTCCTTCTTCCTTATAAAATTCTGGGTAAGTGTCATATTTCTGCTAAGTACTGTATATATAGTAATATTAATATAAACCTGTAATTTTGTGCTCACTGTATATGTGCTCACTTTACAGGTTTGAATTTATCAATAGCATAGAACAGTGATAATGTTTTGAATTGATTTTACACACACCGGCCTGTGTACTATTCTGTATTATAACTAGTTGTAATGGCACCCTGTTAAACATTTGCTGTCAGAATCCTGCTCAATAACCATCTGTTCAGGTTCATCTTCACTGAATGGATGTAATCAGTCTACACAGAGAAGATTGCACTCTTAATGTCTGCAGAATGCACTCTGCTATATTTGGACTTGCATAGCAGGAGAGCTTGTGATCAAAGCACTCTCTAATTCAGTGTAATATCTCAAAACAATGGCGTGACCTGGTTGCACTCCTAATGGCTGTTTAAACATTGCATGTATTTCCTCCCTGATGCAAAATGCTAACTAGCGGCAGTCAACAAAGTAGGGCCATATGCACTTGGACCAAGTCCCCTCAAATTCCTTTTGAAGTGACCGACCAATCTAAATTTCAAATGAAAGACAGAATCTGCACAATAATGAATGTATAACTGCTTTGCTTAATGAAGGAGGAGAGTGATGTCTCCTCTTTTTGTATCCATAATGAACAGGATGTTCTGGGTATAGAAAGGCTGCCCTCCGGGAGCAGACCCTTTCAGCCTTGTAAATCAGCCTTTTAACATAACTTCATTTAATCCTCTTTAGAATCTTGTTTCCAAAATGGACACATTTACATGCTTATTCAGATGTGTTGGAGATGTTCTAATTTGATATTAGATGTACACGGATAGCCCAGACAGCTCTGTAATCATGCATTGACAAGAAAACAATTCATTTTATCTAGTACCCTTTTCCCCCATGATACCACATGCAAGCTCAATTCTGACTTCCTCTGAAGGACCAACTGCATAAAGATATACCGGTAGTCTAGTGAACTGACATATTTGGTCCTCCTGGCACATCCCTACTTCGCCTCTTCCTCTCTTTCCAAATTGACAAGTGGATTTTGACATTTTGATGCTTTGCACTGTTGGATAGATATGGAAGGTCACGTCAAACAAGCCATTTTTATGCACCTGCTCCATTGGTCTTATAAATCTGTCATTTCACTAGAGGGCAGTATGCTCCATGTTTTTTGGGCATTGTGCCATGTTCTTTCATAAAGTACTTTCTTAAAATGCAATTTCTTTCTTGCAATTTCTCTGCCTCCCAGGCTGACTTGAACTGCAACATTCAGGATGACGCAGGAGCTTTCTATGGAGTAACTAGCCAGTATGAGAGCTCAGAGAATATGACTATTACCTGTTCCACAAAGGTGTGCTCCTTTGGCAAGCAGGTGGTCGAGAAAGTGGAGGTACAGCCTAGACAGTTGTTTACTATTTATATGTGTGTTTCTGAATAACTATGTTAACAATGGTAATAACACAATACCTGTGAATCATATCAAGTATGCATTTGTATTTTGAATTACTGTAGTGTGTTGCTTTGTGTCCTGTTTTTTATGTCATGTGCTCTTGGTCTTTCTCTTCCTTTAGACTGAATACGCACGGTTTGAGAATGGACGTTTTGTCTACAGGATAAGCCGGTCTCCTATGTGTGAATACATGATCAACTTCATCCATAAGCTAAAGCACCTGCCAGAGAAATATATGATGAACAGTGTGCTGGAGAATTTCACTATCTTATTGGTAATTATTGTCCCTCTCATTATCACTTTTCCTTCCAGCAGTCTCCTAATAAGCACCAGTACTGGTTTAAGTCTAGGACCTTCATTCTTCCGATCTTTGGTTTGGAGTGTGCGGCTGAGCCCTGGTGGCTCCAGCTGGCTGGGCCTTGAGATGAGTTCCTCTCCCTGGTCCTGCATTCCTCACATTCCACAGGGGATGGAAACAGTGTGAGGAGCCTCATTATCTGCAGGGGAGGAGGGAGGCATAGAGGGAGGATAAGAGGGGGCAGGAACCCCCGTTATTAGACATCACATGGGGGCTTAAAGTCTCATTCTCAACTACTGAGAAAGCAAAAAAGAGATATAGAATGTCCTTTTTTTCAGATGCCAATGCGGGTATGTGCACTCAAAATAGTGCTCAGGATTTTTGTTCAGTGTCGCCGTGCTCTGATTGACAACTGAACTGAACTTTGAAAATATAGCTGCACCTTTACTCCTGCGACAGATTCCACTCTGAAACGGCTGCTCACAGTATTACATTGAATGCAATGCTTTTGTGTAAGAAAATGACACGGGCATCTGTTTCTTTATCTTTCAGGTGGTGACAAATAGGGACACCCAGGAGACTCTGCTATGTATGGCGTGTGTGTTTGAGGTTTCAAACAGTGAGCATGGT
The DNA here is from genome assembly GCA_900660315.1 of Diretmoides pauciradiatus. Classification (NCBI taxonomy): domain Eukaryota; kingdom Metazoa; phylum Chordata; class Actinopteri; order Trachichthyiformes; family Diretmidae; genus Diretmoides; species Diretmoides pauciradiatus. Next base: position 11,180 of record CABFOS010119632.1, read on the forward strand.
GCCCAGCATCATATCTACAGACTGGTAAAGGAATGAGAGACCCAGAAACTCCCCAATCCCCTCTTTTCATAGACTTACCAACCTCAAAACAAGTGGCAGTGCCTCTACCTGAAAGTCACCTACAATGCTTTTTGGTCATAGTATTGGGTGAAGTCAGTTGTTATAAATTTGTTTTGTTTTAATGTATGTGTTTGTTATTTGACTGCAGCTGTGAATTGCGGTACAGTTGTTTTATGTTTTAATGCAGGAGTTATTTCTCATTTAAAATATGTTGAGTCAATCTCTATTGGATATACATGTGGCCGCTCATTAAGAATTTGCTGGTTGAGATTCATTTGGTAAGTGTTGTCTTATTCTGCTTTGTTATGTACACTAAGAAAAAAGGATGCTGGCCTTTTTCCCAATGGCCTGACGTGGTCTATGTAATATGTATGAGTGTGTTTTGTATGTCGGTAGTTGATAACTTGTGAGCATACATATTGTAGATATACAAATATACACCCACAGCCAATAGATTTTCCAAAGAAACACAACTATCATAACACGAGACTAAATAGAAGTTAGTTGCAGGCAAGTGATAGCGGACATGATTATTACAAAATTAGTGCTGTTTCTAAAAAAAAAACCCACAATATTTATCCCCGTTGAAGCACTCCAAGTTTTAGACACTAACAACAGAATGAATGCACTGTGGAAATACTACAAACTCAAAGGTTTTACCTGCATCTGTTCTTACCACCTGCTACCCAATTCTTTCTCCTGTGACAACTGATGAGAGAATTATTTAGGTTGTAGATACGTGAAAGCACTACTTAAATTGCTCTGACTGGACTCAGCTTGTCCAAAGCACTCTGTTCCCCTTCTTGGACATGCCTTAGTGATGCTAACTTTTTTTCTTTTAGATCTGTGGTTTTTAGAACAATACTTCAATAATCATGAATCAATGAATCAATAGATCACTTCTAGATGGCAGGCCTTGTTCAGTATGCTGTGGCATTTCCCCCCGAATGATGCATTTTTCAATCTCAGAATATTTTTCCCTCTGGGTATTGCAGTGTAATTTGTAAGAAGTCCAAGCCAGAGTGTTGCTGCCTTTATGTTCACACTACCCCATGTTTCTGTGGCCTACACCAATTCCGAGCCTTAAACATGTTATAGCTGTGTGAACTCCAAAAGATGCCACTAAAGCTGTGATCTCTTTGTGGGAAGACTCTTTATATGTTTGCATTGTGTAAGAAATTCACAATACAATCTGCCAAAGTGTAAGTGAACAGTGCCTTAGAATATATCGGAACCTGACCCACACTTTGTTTTGAGTCTAAAATCAGTTTTTGTGAATGAAAAACATTTCGACATTTATGAGAAATTCTGAGTTACTTTTAAACGGTACACTCTTAGAAATACAGTACAGGGTTCGCTTCTGTTGAATGAAGTCTGTTGATTGAATGGTTATCAACTAGGGTTCTCCACATCTGGAAGAGTTCTACCTACAGTAGATTAATACAGGTTCAGTTTTTTGAGTCTATGACCCTAAAAAATGTTAATAAAATATCATTTTCTAAGAGTGTACTATATACGAGAACAGACTTTGCCTTTCCTATTGTACAAGACCAAAAATACAGAGATACAGTCAATCTTGTGTCATGTCCTGCACTGTAGCAAGGAAGTGCCTTCGGTTTAAAATCCAGCTTCAAAAAGACAGAAATTATTAATTCAATGTTGCTTGACCAAAAAAAGAGACATAAATGAAACCAATCACCACATTGCCTTTTTGAAGGTTTGTAATGATGACAGGGAACCGCTGGTTATTGCTAAAATAAATGATATTTTCATTCTTATTACAATGTAATTAGATTTTTCAGAATTGATGTATTTGAAGAAAATCTATTTCTTTGTTTGAGGTCAAAGACTGAAAGACCTGTTGGGGCGTACAGCCGCTGACTGCATGCAGATTGCCAACTCATAATAATCGCAGCTCAAAGTGCGTGTGCTTCATACACACTTGCAGGTTTTAAAGGCTTTTAAAAGGTTTTGGAAACTTTTTTTTCAGCTTTCTAGTGACTACATATTCACAGAATGCTCATAATGTTACTATTGATAATGCAAACATAGTTACGTTGTCAGTGCAGCAGGCACCAAACACAAGTTACTGTAATATTACGTATGAATCTTTCACTGTTTACTAAATTGAAAGCATCACACTTCTTCCCTAAAATACAAAGAACTGATTTGATAGTAGACTGTAATTACATCTACTAATTCTAAAATGAATTTTGGAATGATTTGAATGCTATGTGTTGGAGTGGACATGGGTTAATCTAGTGGCTAACATATCAATAACAATTTTTCGTACAAGACCACAGCTAAAAATCACATTTAAACTGTTTCCAAAACAAGGTCTAAAGCGTCTGACGGTAAAATTTGTTGCCACCCTGGAAGAATGGGTTCAAAGAATTAAAGTAGCTGTAGTCATTTCAAAACGTTAAAAACCAGTGTGGACGAGGCTATAGACTCTAGAGGCTAATACTTTTCACCATAAAGACCATAGCTACTCAAGCATATATTTACTGTTTCTTACAAAACTATATTCATCTAAAAGTATCTTAATCTAAGAATTGCAGACAATGTCTCTGGTGGATGCAGACAACGTAAGCTCAATCATTCAGTATTTTGCCACAGTCCTATGGACACTGTGGACTTTTAATAGGCTTTTTTTCTTGTTATGTTTACCCTGTGTATCTGTTCACATGTATTGATTACTTAGTGAAATGTTCCTGTTTTCTTATTGTACTTGTATACAATTGTACTTGGTTTTGTGATGACATTGTCTGTATATTGCAAGCCCAATAGGATGGTAATGAAGTTACTGCTGCACTGCTGGTATATTTTGACATGTAATTTCAACCCTTAAATAGCAGGACTGACTGATGCCTTTGGTGGCGTTAATGTCTGGACTATTTCCATATAAAATGGACATAAAATAACAACTGGGGCAAGGAATCATGCCACAACCATATCAGCAGTTTAGCTCTTGTTATTTGTAATTTTGTCTAAGAGTAGGTACTGGTACCTTTTTGTTTCATTACCATTTTCAGATGTTGGCTTTAAAGTGATCTTTCACATAGCTCAGATAGTATCATACACTCACTTGGGTTTTGTGTGCGGACTTTTTTGTAAAAAGGTGCTTTGTACAAAATTATATCTTAGCTTTTCTTGGTACAGAAGTGTGATATCTTTTCATATCCATGATGACAGTAAAATGTGGGAGCAAGGGAGAGAAAAGAAACTGCTATGTCTATGTGTTCTGCATATGGTCTTGTTTTTGCTCCGTAACATTATGATGCCTTCTTGATAATAGTAGATATTTTGTAGCTTTCTAGATACTTTGTATGTATGCAATATTGAAGTTAAATAAATCTGGAAAATATTGTTTCTTTTTTGTTGTCATTTCCTATACTAGCAGTAATTATTGTGTACCGGACATGAGAACAGCTTGACTATCTGCTCAGTCAGCAGTTTTTTATAAAGAAATTGATGATACTGTATAGTACGAACATTGTATTTAAAGACACGTTTAAAATGTAATAACAAAACCCTTAACTGCACAAACAACAGATAAACACTAGATGGAGCCTTTCACTTGCTTTATCCCAGTGATATGAATGATTGCACAGGACTTCAGTAATGGAATCCAGCACCAGAGGGAGACATTGCCAACTGCATTAAGATTTCCTTACTGCAACTCTAACACCAGCTGTTTCTTTTGGCAATATAAATTGATTAGGCAATCATATTATGAATACATATGATTGATTGGAGATCATGCATTATTCTACATTACCATGGTCTATATAGAGTATTTCACCTGCTCCCTTGCTTGCTTGTCTGAAGAGAAATGTGTTGGAACTCGTTTTCATTTTGAAGCAACAGGATTTAAGTAGAGAAGTTGGCTATACCTTAATATCTTATTCATTGTGTCATGTGACAATGACTTTTGCTTATTACCATCTTATTTTCTCACCATCAGATTCTCTAACCAGAGAAAGACGATGTGAAGACAGGTGACATAGCCATAGCATCTGTGAATAAGAATAATCGAATCGAACATCTGCAAGAGTGGGGTGGAAGAAGACTCAGGCAGGTACCAGGGCTATAGACCTTGGAATGGATTTGTCTATGAGTAGGGAAAGCACTTCAATGGAAGCCACTAGCTCAAATAGGACAGATTGGCAAAGGTATGGTTACACTCAAGATATCCCATCACCTGTGATAGGCCACTAGGTGGACAGAGGAAGGAGGTGCAACATATGGTAATGTAATGTACACAAGCCCTTCATCAGGGCATAATGGGGTCCCCTACTGGCTACAGACATATTGAGATTGATGAAGTTGAAGAAGTATTCCTATATCGTGTTGTTAAATTTTCTTTCGTACAGAAGAAAATTCTGTCTATATTAGTCAGTTTCATGCTATTTGCCTCCTTAACATAGACGGGAAGATTTTCTTTAATGTGGTGGCACAGACGTTGCCAAGTTACTTAAAAGGGACTACAGGACTACAGGACTACAGGTAGGTTAATTAATACAGCTGGAATACCAGGCTGTTCCATACAAAACATAGGCAAGATCTGGCACCAAATTCAGTCTCAAGCAAGAGAAAAGAGACCTGGATCTTGTTAATACCGTCTCTTCTCTGTGCTCTGGTCGTGTCATATTTTCAAGATATTCAGATAAGCTTCACAAGAGAGTTTACTACAGCGTGGCAGTGATAGGCATCATGGCAGGGTGAACTATTTCCCCTCTAGCTTTCCCCATGGCATTGGAGGTAATCATTGGGGCATCAAGGTGGGTGGTAGGTGGGGAAAGGCTGCAGGGAGAGCTGCTCCTATATCCATCGGGGCATATATGGAGGATGTGATTACTTTGAGTGAGTCCTCTAAAGTGGAACTCACCAGAGATGGTTAAACATGTTGTGAAAAGATTTGTTCACCATCTCCATCCCAACCAGACACTACAAAGAAGAAGAAGAAATGCAGGTCTGAGGAGTGTGCAGTTACTTATGTCGGGTTACATGATTTATAATCAGGTCCTTCAATCTATTAGTTACCTTCCACTGCCACTTGAGGCGGGACGTTTTCTAGTGCTATCAATATAATAATCATCCCCTTTAATATGTTCATTTACCATGTAAGCTTAATGTACTTATCAGTGTTTTAAAGAGGCAGCCCCATCACAAAAGCTCAAATAAAATCCTTAATTCATTATTATTATTATTATTATTATTATTTAATTATCCACTCAGTTAAATAATGATAGGCCTCTGAGCAATTTGATGCTATATTATTTCCATTCATATTTTAGTAAACACTGGTATGAATCTTAAACAGACATCTAGCATGTAAGCCTGTAACATTATTTTCAAGAAACAACAGTCATCATTCATCACCACCATGAAACCAATTCATTCCAAGATGCCAGAGAAGATAAACGCTGCTGTGCGTTTTGTTCCCTACAGATACTCAGCACATCCTATAGGCCTCTTTACCTCTTTACCGGCACTTGGCTGGTTTAGGAGCAGTCATGTGATCAAAGCAAAGGCAGGCTTGTGAAGCGCAGCAAGGCAGCCAGTTAAAACTTGGAAGACTCAGTCACAGCGAAGGGGACTCAGGACCTCCCAACCTGCAGCCTGGCAGCAACTTGACAGGGATGTTTTGGGACACATGGATAGCTCCATGCATAAAACGACCATCAGTATGTAGAGTGCTGCTTTTCCAACCTCTGTTATAAGAATGGTTTTTTTTGTTTTTTCGTCCCTCATTTAACTCTTTAGTTTAGTCTCAGTTCATAATGGAGTCGGAGGAAAGTAAGATATCCGTTTGGGTCTGCCGAGAGGAAAAGCTTGTTTTCGGGTTGTCGAAGCGCACAACCTGTGTTGATGTGGTGAGAGCGCTGCTGGAGGATCAAAACCTCCAGCAGCACCTCTCCGGACCGTCCCAGTCCTACTGCGTCGTAGAGAAGTGGAGAGGGTTCGAGAGGATTTTGCCAAACAAAACGAAGATTTTACGTCTCTGGGGCGCATGGGGAGAGGAGCAAGAGAATGTGAGGTTTGTGCTGGTTAAAAACGAGGCATCTTTAGCCAACCACGGACCCCGAAGCGCAGAGGCGCGGGTGGTGCTCAGCAAACTGAGTCCCTGTGTGCTGAAGGGAGGCGCAGCAGCCTCCATGGGGCTTTCACCAGAGAAGCAGCGTCGGATTGTCAGGAAAGCTTTCAGAAAGTTGGAAAAGATTAATAAAAAGAGAACACAGGCGGCGTCCAGAGACACGTCCTCTGTGGAAAAAATGGAAACTTTAGTCCACCTTGTGGTGTCCCAGGACCACACAATCCGCCAACAGATTCAGAGGATGAAAGAGTTGGATGCGGAGATTGAAAGGTGTGAGGCAAAGGTTCATCTGGACAGAATTAAAAGGCACGGGGTTAATTATGTGCAAGATACCTATCTAGTGGGTGCTGCCACTGACGCAGCCTCCACCCAGCAGGCCGGGACGCTGCTGTCTGTGGAGACTCTTGCCAAGTTTGAAGAGTATGTCCGGCGGTGTGAGGAGGTGGTCAGACTACAGGAGGAGCTATCCGAGCACGAAGCCCTCGTGGACAACATGACCGTGGAGGTCCAGGAGGAGCTGAACCAGAGGTGGATGAAGCGGAGGCAAGAGGAGCTGCAGTGGAAAGACGCGCTCGCCGGGACTGGAGATTGCGCGTCATCCGAGGGAGACGCGTCTCCGGAAAACGAGTTGATTTTGGAAGGAGAGAGGATCAGAACGCAGCTAGATACAAGTTTGTACATTGGACTTCGCCTGCACACGGATTTAGAAGCTATTAGGAGCGATTTAAACCTGAGCCAGGAGATTTGGGGGGCAAAGGAAAAGGAGATAAGGGATTTGCTGGAGAAAGTGGACATTTTGGATATAGATATAGAAGGAGGGACATGGGGAGAGGAGAGATGTAACCCACTGACAGCCAAGACGAGAGTGATGTCCACTTTGGAAAGGAAAAGCGAGTGGGTGGAGCAGGCTAGGGGTCTCTCCAAGACAGGCAGTGTTAATGATGACGACTCAGACACCGGGTTAAGCTCTCTGCACAGTCAGGACTCAGACAGCCACCCTGTGTGCGAGTCACTAGTGTAGGATCTGACCATGATGCTCAGTAACAAATATATATTTTAAAATTGAACATTTGCAACTACACTCTCAGGGATCTGGTTTACAGTTACAGTCTCATTACATTTTCAAAAAAGGCCTCAGCATTTTCAGGCTATACCCTGACGAAATTCCCAATAATATGCCTATTGGGACTTTATAGTGACCTTAGCATACGTCATGGTATCTTTTAATCTCATTTGGTATCACTATAATTTTCCTAGGGTATTATATAGTTGTGATATATCTATAGTATCCTTCTGAAACATAGGTTGGAATTATAGTTATTTTTCTGCAGGGCAATTATCATTTTTATATATATTCATGTATATGTGTGTGCAAGAAATAATCAAAACTCCTACCTGTACTTTTGTTAATATGCACTTATTGTTTATGCAATTTTTACATCTGCTTTTTTTGGCCCAGGTCATAATTACCTCTCATCTTCCAGATTGGTACTTTTGGTTTGGGGGTTTGAGGAGGAAGTGAGAAAAGAAGACTAAGTACATTTTCATTGAGGCAAGCTAATTGATTTCTATGGTCACATAGATGTCTTATATGAAGGTGTATGCCATATCAATAATTATTGCTCATGAAGGTTGTTTATGTTTTAATTCATTGACATCACCTTTTTGTTATGCGCGTATTGATGTAAAACAACTAATATGACAGCTGAAAAGGGATTTTGAGGAAAAGAATACCATGAGTGGATATGAAACACACATCACTTCAAAGATTCCCTACCAGGCCAATACTGTTCAAAACATAAAGCCATGGAGCAAAGAGGATTTGGGATTATTTGGGAAGATTATCAGGAAACTCCCCTTCAGTATGACCCATCAGGGGTACAGTTTATTGAAAAAGACTAATCCCAGCAGAGGTATCTGAGTCATTACGTCATAAAAAAGTCAAAAGTCATCATCAAGATCAAATGCAGGGATGCTGTACATATGCGTACCTGTCGTAAATAAATGGACAATCACTGCTACAAGGAGAAAAGATCATTCTCTCACAGACTGATAGGAAGTGGCAGGACACCTAACTGTTGTGACATTTTACTGTGGGTATAAATGCCTCTGCTTGTCTCATTCACTCACTCAGACACACACACACACACACACACACACACACACACACACTATATGGATGTGTTGGGCTCAGTGGGCCCG
>CABFOS010119633.1:0-21603 GCA_900660315.1 Diretmoides pauciradiatus
CGGCATCGGTCATTGAAAAACCCATATCGGTCGACCACTAATCCAGTCTTTATTTTTTCACCACCACTGCATTCTCTTCTAAAGATCTTGAAAAGGCTTTGAAAATGTCTTCACCACGGCTGTGACCAAAATTGAGATTTTACAATTCTTTGAATGTTTCACAGATTTGTGGTTTGGTAAGAATATCTTGTTTGTCATTATCTACCAATAAAGAATACTTAAATCTACAATTAACTTTGTTTTTTTTGGCTTTCACTCAGCATAGTTGATTTTAACCTGCTCTCAGTGTGGTTGTCCACTCTTGTAGCCCATATCAGTGTGCTTGGGTGTGTGTTGTTGTTGTTGTTGTTGTTTTATAGTGTTTTATACATGTGTCAAGCTATGATGTTGTTGTACTGCAAGACAAATTGCCCCGTTGGGGACACAAATAAAGTTGAGTTGAGTTGAGTAGCAAAGTAGCACAGCCAAACAGAAACAATATTTTCATGTACATCCTAATTATTGTTATCGAATGATATGAAAACGTATAGTGCATTATGAAAAATGTTAACAGTTTTGGCCATATCCCCCAGCCCTACAGTACCTCTATAGTGTAATACCATTGCCTACCTGTAGGAGCTGCTGTTTGAGTTTCTGGCTGTCTGAAAAGTGTAGCTCACTCAGCAGGTCTGACACCAGCCCAGAGGCCGGGGCACGCAGGAATACATCACTATTCCGTGGAGTGGAGTAGCGCTGGATGAGGCCATTAGTTTTGGAGCCACCCAAGTGAGGAGGGTGAGCAGAATTGGGAGCAGACCCAGGACCATTATTATAGCCACTGTCCTGGTCCCCTCCCTCGCCCTCTCCCCCCTGGCCCTCCTCCTGGCTGTCATCTAGCTGCTCCAGGTGGAGCTCCAGGTTCCCCACAGAATCGAAGGGGTTAAGGGCCAGAGCAGAGAGCTCCCGCCTCAGACTGTTCTTCTGCTCCCTCTCCTCCTTCAGAGCTTCCAGGGCCTCATCCAGCTGCCTCTCTGCAATCTCCCTCAGCCTCGCTGCCTCCTCTAGCTGAGCTCGCAGCTCCTCCTGCTCCTCGTCCTTCTGGGTCAGCTCTAGCTTCACCGCCTCAAACTCCACCTGCAACGTGACCATGAGCAAAAGCAGGAGACATTATTAGGAGTGTTATTTAGCTAAGTCCGCGTTTTTTCATGTAGAATATGTGGCTGCACATTCTACCACTGGAAATGCACAAACACATGTTACATTGAGCACAATGGTGTAAATAGTCACACACCTGAATGACAGAGGGAGGGCAATGCAGTTCAGTTGGTTTGTGGTATACCCATTACAAAATAAGGTGAACCAAAAGCCCTTCCCTCTTCTTATAGCCACAGCCCAAAGATAATTGTATCTACAGCAGAATGAGAGCAAGTCATTTCACTTCCTTTTGTTATTAAGTTAACTAGCATTACCCTCCTCCATAACCTGGAATCACTAGGCCCCTATGGAATCCATTCAGATTTTTCCCAAATTACATTTTATTTAGGTTTGACACTTAAAAGTGTCTGCAAACCAAATTTACATATTTAATCTATATGCCTACAATAAACATACATAAAGTTGAGCTTTCTTTTTCAGTTTAACTGGCATATTAATCATTGGGAGTAGGGACTGTGTGGCTGATGGTGCTTAAAATAGTTATGGGGTGAATCTAAAACTTGGACAAAACATTTCTTAGAACAGAGAGAATAGAGGCATTAATTAGGTTTTATCTAAAAGTTGACCAATCATGCACAAACACTTTACACAGAGATCTTCCAACATAGAGCAACTGGTCGTAAACATTTTGAGAGAGACCGGCTTGGCAGAGCTGCACATACTTTGGAAAATATGTGTGGGTGCTTGATGACTACTTGTAAACTGTTTATTCTATTGTTGAATAGTGAGATACATGTTGATGGAAAAACAGGATATTTAGGCTATAGTGGAGTGTAATACCAGCACCAGCACCAGCACCCTTGCTCCTCAGTGCAAAAGTTGTATGTCTGCAGTCACATGCCTGCAATACATGCACATACTTGCTGACATGTGCTTAAATGTTCTTCTAGGCTTATACCATTGATGACCATCATATCATCATTGTGGCTTCAAAACAATCACATGGATTTTTCCAACACACACTTTCAAAAATACACTCGACATCCAATGAACACTGTTCACTGTTCCCATACACATTTCCAAATAGCTTCTTCCCCCACCTCACAATTCTGTGGTATTCCATATTTAAATGTCTAATGTCTTAATTTTATTTGTTACGTTTCTTTCCAACACACTAACAGAGAGAAACATAGGAACGAGACACTGAGGGGCAGATCTAGTGTCTCCAACACACCACGCAAGGCTCATCTGCATTCAGAGGCACTTGTCTCACACCCTCAGACACCAAACAATGAGAGCTCCACATAACCCCTTTCCTCCTCTCCTTGACAAAGAGAAAGGACAACAACTCACAAGAGAACCCAACATCATTTATCATGGAAATTTCTATGCACATTTTAACCACAAATTAGACCAGAAAGTCCTAAGATTTGGCATGCATGCTGTATGTTTTGAAGAAGTTCTTAACCTTGTTTTTCATTACTTATGTTGGAATTATTGATATATTGAGGCCCAATGTCCATGTCTTACCCTATAATGAATACAATCAAATAGATGTAAATTCCCTGACTACTACACATGCTTTATAATTTCCAAAGCACACATGACGATTTTAGAAGAAGCTGTGACGCTCTAGGCTCCAGAAACACTGTGGTAGAAATGATGTGTATGTGGTGAGGTTGGGGCTGACCTGGTTCTCCTTGAGCACAGACACCTGTTTTTGCAGAGATATATTCTCTTCCTCTAACTCGCCGTTGTCCTGCAACTGGCGCAGCTCACGCACTTTATACTCCTTCATTTCATCCCTCAGGTGGCCCTTCTCTGCCTCCAGACACTCACATTCCTGTGGAACACAACGCATTGTCAAGTCAGTGTGACACACACAATTTAGGTTACAGACTTTGCCCTATACAGGGCACAAGGCTAATTTTACATCGCCAAGTAGGTTACAAAACTAATATAATACTGCCAAATGGGCAAAAGCGTATTAGTGAACTACAATGACCATAATTTATTCACACAATGCTCCTTCAAGTTGCATTGTGCCTGAAAAAACATGAGTTACATGGTTTGCTGAATGAAACATCAATAACAAGACATCAATCCCCACCTGATGCTGGTAAACAAAACTGACAGCCTGTGGGAAGTGCAGCATCATGAGTACAGTAGACTTGACCAGTACATAGTAATAACACCAGTAAACTATTGTAAATACAGGTGTGTTGAGTGAATAGAAAAGTACTCCTCCATACCTTCTTTAGCTGGGTGGAACACCCCCCCAGTCTATCAATCTCTGCGTGAGCGTTGCCTAGAGCAAGACGCGCCTGCTTTAACTCTGCCTGGACTTCCTCAATGCGGGTTGCCATGGCAGCCTCCTTCGTGGCAGTCTCCTGCAGCAGGTTCTCCTCCCGGCACTCTCCATCAGCAACTGCACGCTTCTGGTTGCTCACAGAATCTGCAAATGCCTATACACAAAGGAAAAAGGGAAAAGGAAAAGGGAAACATTTATTTGGCAACTGCATTCACAATGTGCTACTCATATCAAGAAATGAAATATAGATATCTTCACCAAAGGACAGGGAAAGAGGATTTCCCTAACAACCACCAGCTGAAATCTTCACACAGTGAAGTAGCAACCATTACATTTCTGCAACAGAACACCTTAGACCTTAAGCACAGCTTAATTTTATTTGCTCAGTTTTTATGCTGTGATAGTATGAGCCCAATATATTGCATTTAATACTAGCAGACCTTTCTAATCTATACTGCATGAATTTATTTGCATACCAGTCACATGTGAATGTTAAGAGAATTTGCACAGATAACAAAAGAAGTCAGAATTTGCAAATTGAGTTTGTAAATTCGATTTGGCTGATGCTGAGTGTGGAGGATGTAAGGAATACTCAGCTCGCCAGAATCGATAACCTTGACACAATATGCACTTGCAGTGCTGCTTCTTGCAATGTGCATCTACAACTGCTGATGAAAGCATTGCCATATAAGGAGCTAAGTGAAATGAAATGCTACTAAATATGCTCAACTGAACATCATGATGTTATATAATGATGGCAATTTACAACAAATGAGTCTGCACTGCTTTGTTATGGCCCTGGACTAGGTAGGTAGGCTGCTAAACTGCTAAGAAATTAAGTTTATGCAGATTATTTGAAATAGCTGAAAATCTGTACCACTAATTCCAATCAGACATAAAGAGCTTTGCTCAATGTTTGGTTTTATAACATTGGGGTAGACCAATTTAACTGTAATTCTGGCTGTACTATATATTACTGAATACTAAATGTCTTACTGCATTTACACAGGATAGGATACTGAATCTTTTTTTGCCCTTAATTTGAACAAGTAGATGGAACTAAATTGATGATGTATGATAGATGCAAATTTTATGAGATTATTTTCTTTCTTTTTTACCCCTGGATTCCCCCCCCCTTTTCTCACAATTTTAGTCGATGCCAATTCCCCCTGCCTAAGTGGTCGATGCTCCATCCCTCCTCCGTCAGGTATCGCCAGGAGAGCATAACGCGCGCGGTGGTTCACGCTATCTCCCTCAGCTCCCCTCCCCGCTGAACAGGCGCCCAGACCGACCAGAGGAGGCACTAGTGCAGTGACCAGGACAAATCCCCTCATATGGCTTTCCGCCCGACACGGCCAATTGTGTCTGTGGGGACGCTGAGATTATTTTCTTACATAAACCAGTTAAAAAACACCTGTTTCAGCAATACTTTCAAGCCCAATAACTGCATGGGCCAGTGGTGACGTTGACAACAGGAAACAAAACTAACCCGTTTCACATCTGTCAATAAGAACTGTTTGAAAGTTAGCATGAACATAGAGATCTCATTTAGAATAGTTTCAGAAATATATTTTTTAAAGAGTAAAGTTTTTAAAGTTTACATGTTATTCTTAAGTCCTATGAAATTCCAATCAGTATTTGTGAGCACGAAAACTTTCTACCAAAACTAGAAATCAGAAAACAAATGCACTAATCTGTGGCATCATCAAGCTTGGAGTTGGTATACTGACAAGAGAGAACTTCTTTGGACCCATACGACATTTGTCTGAACTTTTACATCATGATGTGCTACTGAGGTTTACTACCCAACAGTCAATTATCCCAAAAAATTGAATGAGACAAAATTGTTAGCGACAGGGGGGTTGTTGTTTAGAAAATCAGCTTTAGCTGAACACACAACAGAAATTAATTCCAGCAGGTCTAAAACACTGGATATGCTGACTAATGGGCTCTGGAGCCTGTTTCACCAGTCCTAAGGACCAACCAATAGTCACTCTCTGATACCATCAACATCATATGACATTACAAGAGCAAAACAGACTCAAGCCAGTTTATGCTACATTTTACAGTTTATGCTCTAATTATGTTAAAATCAAGCTGCTTTTTCATGTTTGATGATGGTGGTGAATGATCTCTCGTGGTCGGTGGAAAATAGTTCCCCCTCTGTTGATTTGATTCGTTCAGTGTTTAACGTACATTAGTTCCACATGCTCTGCAAAAAGTTCCTTGATAGCCTGTAGAGGATGCTGATTCCCCCATTTAGCTAGAACAGTAATTATGGCATACTGGAATGACATTAAGTAATATTAACAGGGTGGGTGAAGGATAAATAAATTTTATTTTGTTTGCTCCATTTCACCCCCATTAATATTATTGTCAGTCACTGATTAACATCAGTGTTGAGTGAACAAGATGACAAACGTGTTGCTATTTATGCAATTACCACTAACGTCAGCTGCCTGACTGGCAAACACTCACTCAATTCTCCAGTAAGGGTGAGATCGCTCTGTCACCTGGTTGATGTTAACCAGCTTTTTTGTTCCTTGAAAGGGACATTAGTAAGTTACCTAACAGGTCATTATCAAAATGGGACTTGTACTGTTTACCTTGAGGAGCATGCCTTTTTTGAAGTTTAGAGTTGGGAAGGAAAAAAAAGTGGGCTTTGTTGTGTTGAAAATATGAATAACGGACTACAGATCTGTACACTCCAGAATTGTCATTTTTAACTTGTATTAATAAAAAAACCTTTGGGGGTTAACACAAAACAAGCTTGCAAAATAATAGCCCTAGCATCGGGATTATTGCTTGATTCCGCTTCATTTCCCCAACAGCAGCCCCCTTTGTCTGACTAATCCAGAGCTAGTCAGTGGCCAGTCCAGTACAGCAGTGTGTGACTGGCACTTATTCATGCTGGAACAGCTTTACACCAGAGCACGGCTGTTAACCAAATATTATATAAGCAATGTACCTTGACGGAAAACATCTCTAGTCTCAACTCTCAACATCACTGAAGTTCAATTCTGGAAGATCCTGTTTCAATTCCACACAGCATGCATGTCATTACACAGAATACTGTTTTGTGTAAATAAAACAGGAAAAATATTTTCCACACTGGAAAAATGTTTCCAAAAGATCTCAATATGGTACAAATAGGAGTAATGTGTAGTATAAATCAGTTCTTAAAAGTAAATATTACAACTAAGCATGAGTTAACTATTCAGCTAAAGGCTAAAGAGGCTGAAAAAAAAAAGAAGTTAATCGATACATCTGAATTAGATATAAATGGAAATGATGAAGCCAAAAAAAAAGATCTCATCCCGAGATAATTAAGACAAATATAGCTATAAAACTAGTAGGCCCTGAGCCATCTTTTACCTCTTTGAGCTGCTGTAGTTCCGCTTTGAGGACTTCATGCTCCTCTTCCAGCTGCCTATGTTTCGTCTTAAGGGCAGCACTCTCCTCCAACACAACCAGGCCATAGCGAGCAGCCTGCAGCTTCTCCTCAGTGGTCTCCCGGAGCTCCAGAGTCAGTCGTAACACATCAGCCTTCAGGTCTCCACTCCCCATCTCCATCTCCATCTCTCCCTGCACCCCTGGGTCTGCATCCGCCTCCAGCATCCTTGTCTGCCAAAGCTCCACCGGGACGCCTGCCTTCTTCACTCCTCCACTCTCATTACTCCACACTGGAGGGGAGAAGAAACACAAAGGTTAAGGCACACTAAGCTCGTGGCTGCTACAATACTGTTATATCTGGTTGACAAGTAAGGTTTTCTTATAAAGAGCATGGTGACGCCTACAAACCGACACTAAATGAGAAGCTGCATAAAGTGAGGTTAGTGACTAGAAACACTCAGACTCAGAAAGATCCGCTCAACAAAAGCAAATCGAGTGCCATACATTATTAAAATGCTACCCGTTTGGAAACGACTAACCTTCTAGTTATAATACTGCCAGCCACAGTTATGAGGCACAATGAATCCCGGCAGCTAGTAGCATAGTAGCACTGCTAGCTAGCTGATTAGCTGATTAGCTAGCTGCAATCCCACTCCTAGACGGAGTGATGTCAACCACCACCCATCCGATGCAGGTGGTAACTAGTTAGCTAGGTAGTAGTTACACCCCCACCCCCCAAATGCCCTCCACAAGCAAACTGTACGGGGAACAAGATTAATTTCTTCGGGGATGTTTAATTTATCACTAATAGAGTCCGGGTGGGGCGGAGTCTTCCATTTCCTGGTGTCCACTTGTCTGCCCGAAGATGGAAACGCCACAAGCCGGGTAGTCAGACTGATATTAGCATGAACGCTAGCTAGCAAGAGTAGCTTTGGTCTGACGTGAACAGAACATGTATATTACAAGGCCACCAACAATATGTAGTCAGGCAATTTATCTGGGTAATTAGCTAAATTACATAATAATGCGGTACACAACACAACAGACTCCTAGTTTGTCCTCTTGTCTGAACATCAGTAAGCTAGTTCTTCGCCATTAGCCAGACAAGCTACTCACCTCCGGTCTTGTTTCAAACAACGGGTTCATCAACCGTCAACAAACGTTATCCGAGTCGTTCCTTCGGTGGCTGGGCAGTGGTGACGGTAGCACAGTGACAGCAGGGGCCGGGTTACAGAGAACAACGCTCCCTTCCTCCCCCCGATCCTCTGTGTCCCGGTGAGGTCGAGTGTCAAAAGCGCGCGGAAACCATAAAGCACAAGTACCCCACCTAGCAACAGCACTGTGCAACTTCACCAGGAAGCACTCTGTATCTTATCACTCCGGCTTATTGTGGTCTGTTCTTCATCAATACATAAAAAAAATGTAAACGCCAATACAATGTATGCAGATGCATTACATAATATCAACAAACATGAACTAGGAGATACAAAAGCCTCAGATTAGTGACTTCCGCTCGTCCCGGACTTCCTTTTTACTTCCGCATGTGCACGTTGGCTGCAGTGCAGTCTCCAGTCCCAAATCAACATTGGTGCACACTCCACCATGAAGATCGTGACTTGGAACATCAACGGCATAAGGACGTTCAAAAGTGGCATTAAAAGGGCTCTCGATTCACTGGATGCAGATATTATCTGTGTTCAGGAGACGAAAGTGACAAGTAAGTGTCTGGTTTAGGGTGAAAGACGCGGGAGCTGTCAGCCAAAAATCAAATATGTAGGTCATTCTAGTCAACTCTTTATCCAAGAACATTAACAACCCCGTTTAAAACGTATTTTAATCGGTAACACCGCAAACTGTTCCCCACAGGAGACTTGCTGGATGAAAGAACTGCCATTGTTGACGGCTACAACTCCTATTTCAGCTTCAGTCGTGGTCGCAGCGGCTATTCAGGTTGATACAATTGTCACAACCGGTTAATATGTTCTGTCATTTGTTGCATTGTCGCATCCACAATGCCATGACAAGAATTAACTGAATGGATGATTAGTCGAAGCAGTTGTGTGTGTCCCCTGCCATCTGTCATCTGACATCCTGCAGTATGCAAACTCTTAAGTGTACTTTCCATTCCTGGCATGCATAGGGGTTGCCACTTACTGTAAAGATAGTGCCACTCCATTTGCTGCTGAGGAGGGTCTTACAGGCCTGCTGACCAACCACGAAGGAGCTGTTGGATGTCTTGGTGACCATACAGAGTTTTCCAGTGAGGAGTTGCAGCTTTTGGACAATGAAGGACGAGCTGTTATTACACAGCATAGAATAATGTAAGAGGAAAGTATTCTGCTCTGAAGTTTCAATTAAGATGCGTTGAGCATATTAGTTGTGATACACATACTGTACCATGTCTATATTGAGTGTTCATCTCTGTCTATTTGCCCTTGTTGTTGTTCCCCACCCACAGGTGTCAAGACCAAATGCAAACAGTTACAGTAGTCAACGTATATTGCCCACGAGCAGACCCTGAGAAGCCAGAGAGAAAACAGTTCAAACTGCAGTTCTACAAGTTGCTTCAGAGTCGGGCTGAAGCCATACTGGAGGCTGGGAGGTGAGTGTTTTAAGATGGCATGGCAGTGACATCCTGATTAATACTTGAGCTGCTAGAATTAAATATTACTGTTTATGTGTTTTTCTGTACCTTTCTTTCAGCCATGTGATCGTTTTAGGAGATGTGAATACGTCTCACCGGCCAATAGACCACTGCGACCCCAATGACATTGTAAGTGAACAGTTACAACAGTCTCCTATGACGGTATCTTCGTACTAACAGTAATTGGTAATGACAAAATTACATCCATGTCAAGTGTGCACAATGTATTCCTAGTTCTAATGACTATCCTCTTCCTACTATGCCTTTGCCATCGCTTAGGAGGATTTTGAGGGGAACCCTGGAAGGAAATGGCTGGATGTCTTTTTGCACAGTGACAGTAAAGAAAAAGGGAGTGATGAGGAACTAGATGAACACTGTGAGGTAACTTCAACAGATCCCATCCACAGTGGAAAATTTGTTGATACCTTCCGCTACTTCCACCCAACACGCACCAGTGCCTTCACGTGCTGGTGCACTCTCACCGGAGCCCGGCAGACCAACTATGGCACACGCATTGACTATATCTTTGCGGACTACCTGTTGGCTAAGGAGCATTTTGTGGCAGCAGACATCATGCCAGAGGTGGAGGGGTCAGACCACTGCCCTGTGTGGGGGCAACTCAGCTGCTCCGTCCTGCCCAGCTCCAAGCCTCCTCCCCTCTGTACTCGTCATCTGCCAGAGTTTGCTGGCAAGCAGCAGAAACTCTCCCAGTTCCTTGTTAAGGTGGACCAAAAATCAATTCAATCTGAGTCCATGGATCCATTACCTGGATCTCAAGAGGCCAAGGAGAGGCGTGAGAATGTAAACCCCCTTCGAGCAGGAAACTGCTCTGGAATGAAAAGGACATTGCCAGTTAACTCTGCTCTCCCAAAAGGGAAAAAGAGTAAGACAATAAAAACGTCCTCAAAGCCACAGGGCAGCCTCCTTGCCTTTTTCAAACCCAAGCTCACTAATGCGGTGCCACCTAGAGGAGCCCCTGTCAGTCAGTGT
The DNA here is from genome assembly GCA_900660315.1 of Diretmoides pauciradiatus. Taxonomy (NCBI): domain Eukaryota; kingdom Metazoa; phylum Chordata; class Actinopteri; order Trachichthyiformes; family Diretmidae; genus Diretmoides; species Diretmoides pauciradiatus. The sequence goes on from CABFOS010119633.1 coordinate 10,473, forward strand.
GAAAAACTGCTTGGGCTGGATCAAGCAACCTCATCACAGAACCTCCAAAAAGAGTACACCACTAGACAAGATGACTCCTCAGTCACAGGCAGGGACACCAACGCTACTACTGGTGTCTGTCTGTCTCCCAGCAGCACCACAGAGGAAAGTGACAAACAGATTCAAACAAAAGCTGAACGTTTAAAGTCACAACCCACCGTGGGACCCTCAGATCCCAAGAAGGGGGCATCATTAGTGTTTTGGAAGTCGGTGCTTCATGGACCACCCCCACCCCCCCACTGTAAAGTTCACGGGGAACCGTGTGTGCTCCGTACTGTCAAAAAGGACGGGCCTAACATGGGCAGACAGTTCTTTGTGTGCGCCCGTCCTCAGGGGCACGCCTCCAATCCAGATGCTCGCTGTAACTTCTTTGCCTGGGTTGACAAGGGGAAATGACAACATGTTTATTGTACGGGCCAGATGTTTTTCCTGGCCCATTGACTAACTTAGGAAAAGCCCTAGCTCAGATGTCGTAAGACTACTGCACAGAAGTCTCTTATGGTTTTACAGATGTTCACTTTGTATTATGTAATTTTTTTTTAGTTTTAGAATAAAGACAGTAGTTTTCTATGTCGTCATGTTGGTTTTTACTCATTCTCATCGCATGTAAAGAGTGTGAAACTGGCCTGTGTCTACAATGGTAACCACTGAACTTCAGACAGCCTCACACCACATGGCCTCTGATGGTGCATGTGTGGCCGCAGCTTAAGGATTGCAGAATGAATATTTAATAACTTAAAATTACCCGATAGTGGTTATTGCTTTTCTATAATCTATAAATCATTAGATTATTTGAGCATTTTGCAGTATGATGATAGTGTAGTGAGTTTTTGTGCCCACTAGATGGCAATGATACAGAAGTGATGACAACAAACTGAGGCACACACATGGAACATAAAGTAACTTTCCACAATACAGCCCCACTGCATTGGCGTCACCAGTTGCACAACCACAATTAACCACCATAATGGTGTCAGCCATGGAAGCCAAGATAGAGTAATATTGAGACATATTGCTCAGCTTTAGGCCTACATTACAGTGTGAGGATTATTTGTGTAAACATTTAGCTCTACAGTGCATCCTGCTTTAGTGAAAATTCAGGAGCAATGCAGACAATGTCCAGATATTTACAATAAAGGTTTTATACAGCAAGAGAGCACCACACGTGGCCTGCTGAGTTGTTCTGAGGGAGGGGCTTAGCTTGTGACATGGCAGGAAATTGGCAGGCAAATGACTAGTCTCCTTTCCTCTGTCCTCTCCCTCATACAGTAGCTGCAGAGAGCTGTATGCCTCTCTAAAAAGTAGTTTTTTTGGAAGTGAAACAGGCACCAAGTTTAGATTTAGAGGAAACTTCCCTTGTTACTTATGTCTAGACTGAAGACATCCCCCTGCCTGTGACTATTAGTAGAGGTGAGTACAAGAGGATGGCCTATTTTCACACACCAAGAGACAGTATTTCCAATTCATATGTGTGGAAAGTTACAAAATAATGTTATCCTTGTTACCATAACAACTAAATCCAAATCCATCAGAATTATATTGTGATTATGCAGCTTAGGATATTTGTACGCTCTCATTCCCAGCCGGCTCCCTTTGGTGACATGTTGGCAGTATGCTCACTGCAGAGGTGGCACTTTAAATGACTCACTGAAACTGGAGAGGTATTTGGCTTCAGACGTGCCTTTTAAACCTTTTACTGTTGAACCTAACTTTATGGAATCCAGTGGTGGAGATATTGGATCCAAGAAATGCGCTAAAAGTTGAATTCATGAAATGTCTTTTCATGCCAACAAAATATATATTTTTTACACAAGTATGCCTGTTTGACTGAATACGTGTCATGAGGTCAATGAATTGTGCTTGTGCTGTTCCTGGCTGTTCACTCTTCACATTCAAGTAAATTGAAAAAAAAAACCACTCCAGGTAATCTGAATTTGAGTACATGTGAATATTTGACTTTTTATTTCATGATGCCCAACTTTCTAACCATTGAAATAACTTTTAAAAATCCTTTTAGTGTAATAAAGCTAATTGACTAGAGAAGGCTTTGTGTCATGTGGAGAGGAAGACATCAGGGGTGTTTCTGGGTGTGCAGACAGAGCTCTTATCTCGTTGAACTTTATCAACAAACGGAATTTAGTTAGTTGTGATGAAGCAGTAACGGCTTCAGCATCCTTCTTAATGTATTGCTGCATTTAGATTGTATGCTATACCGCACAGTCTTTCCTTACATACCGTTTATATGAACATGAACATTATCAGTCCTCATCATGAGGTGTATCACTGTATGAGCAGATACAAACTCAGTTTTCATCTGTATCTGTCCAGTCATAGTTTATAAGACTTCCCTATTAGTGACATAATACATTTAGCATTTTGTGCATTTTGTTAGCATAACTTTTCTTACTTCTCTTGCATGCCAATGAGGGCACAGTTGTTTGTGTTCCAGCACAGAATAACTTGTTATCATGCACAAAGTTTACAGTCTTAAGCAGAATCACATGCAGGCGACCTTAAAAAAGCACTTATCTCCTAAGCTCATTAACATCACTGTGACTTCCAGCAGGATGCAAACTGTCAATGAATATCCGCCCACACTCTAACAAAGCCCACCCCAGGCACCCAGTTCACTCCTCTCTACTTGCATCAGCTTGTAAGGACATGGTAATTACACCCTATCATTAGCATTAGAAACACAGTTGATATGTCCCAGGGATTAAACTGAATTATACTGAAACTACAATCTCTCCATAAAGCACAGGCAATTTCTTTCGTAAGGTGTACCACTTGACACCTGGGGGAGTAGGTCCCACCAGCTTCTGTTCAGCTGTGTAAATGGATACTACCTGTAACTGGTTAAACAAAGGGTTAAGTATGGGTGTTTCCATTTCCCGCTCTCACTCCCTCCCAGACACTAATCTCCCTCTCACTCTCTCCTCCCTTCACTACCAAGGAGCTTTGGAGAGACAAGAAACTCCTCAGCAGAAAGTCATACGTGCTCATTGGAAGGGCCTAAACACCAGTGAACTTCCCTGAGGAATTATTCTGTCCATATACAAGACATCCCACAGAGAAAGAGAGCGCAGCCTTGTCCTTGACTGCCAGGGTAAGTTGCTGAATGAATTGCAGTGTGTGCTGTACTGTTTTAGGTGTTGAGGAAGGGAAGGGCTAACTGTCAATAGTTAGCTGGTCTTGCGTCAGACAAGAGCCATGTGGTACAGACTGCTGGATACTGAGGACGTAGTAATTTCTATTGTGTTCAAACTTGCTGATGTGCTATTGATTGAAAACAGTCACGACATAGTGCTAAAAGCTGTGGTTAGATTGTATTATATTATTAATGATATAGTTTAACTACAATAAGCCCTGGACATTTTGTAATGGGAGTTGACTGGGGGTAAAGGCTTTTATATGTTAGTAAATATGATATGCAAAAGCACATATATTGTATGTATATTTGAAGTGCTTTTGCACATTCCCATATGAGCTGCTCTGTTTCTAAGAGTGAACAGTGACATGGAGGTAGTTTCTAGTTCACCAGGTTTGTCTAGTTTTCCCATGAGGCACCCAGAAAAAATGCAAAGCAGTATTCAATAATAATATAGACTTTTTACAATGAGCCTGAAGTAGTTAATCACTTGAATCTTTTTTTGTGGGAGTTAAAATAGAAAATATTTCTGACATTTCGGCTATGCCTCTTTGGTTGTGTGTGTTGGCTGCTGGCCATGGGAATTCGGTTGGGTACGTAGCTAAAGTTACTCTACCCAAATTGACCCAAAGCCAGGATGCAGGGGCCAGTGAACCCTGTGTTTAGACTAATTGGTACCTTTTACACAGGAGCCTATTGTTGATCTCTGTAGGACAGTGCCAAGTAATACGCACCACTGTATTTGAATATGTCTGCTCACGGATGAGTGTAGGAACATAAAAATTCCTGGTTCGTGTGAAACTCCTAAGGAATGACACAATGTAGTGTGAGTGTGTCCCCCAGGGGTCAGATGTGAAAACCCTGAGGGCAGCGCAGAGAGGAGGGAAGTATCCCATGACCCAGTGGCAGCAGGACAGACCTACGCTCATTCTCCGAGTCTCTCCATGCAAGCTTTGTGTGGCACAGAGCAGATTAGAGCAACATAAATCCTATGACAACATTCGTTATTTAAAGCGTTTCATGTCACATAAGCTCTGAATGGATTTACGTCCCAAACTACAGTTTCCCTTGATTCTGCCGATGGATTTAGATTTTGTTGACGTGTCTTGTCATGCTTACATCTAACGTAAAGGTTAAAGGTTCAATCTAGTGTTGAGTGAAAGGATAATTGTATTGTTGGAAAGAAAACCGGTTGTGGTCTGTGTCTCCGTACTAGAAACGGTCTGTTCACATAGTTTTTTCAGCCTGTTCATTAGTTCCCTTCCAGTGATTCTTCAGAGTAGTGTGTTGTCATCCCTCTGTTCAATTACAGGTAACCTATGAAGTTTACAATGGAGAGACTGTGCCGTTATTCTAGGCCAGAATGCAAGTCTAAAGTTTATACCCATCTCACTAAAGTATCAAGTCAACACAGCTCTATTTCCAGCAGCAACTGGCAAGACCCATTCTGAGATTCTGGCTGACCCCTTTAAATGTTAATGCACGCTGAAGTGTAAAAGGGTTTAAAGGCCCATGCGGACGGCCTCGCCTGCCCTTTGATTTGTCCGCGGGATAATGTGAGAGGTCAAAGTGAGCAGCGGTAGTTACCAGCAAGGAGATGTTCGTGTAAATAATGGAAAGTTGGCAAGATCAGCGCAGCAGCACTATTAGAGTAATGTGTGTGTGTGTGGGGGGGGGGGGGCGACAGTCCCAGGTGACCCAGTCCCATCAAACCTCCCTACACATACAGTATTATGAGCAAATGCATGGGAGAGTTTGACAAGTCCACAACGAAATACCAAAGTGGATATATGCTGATTAACCATAAAGAAGTAAATGTTTTCACCTGGCTGCTCATCACCCACATTAAACGCTTGTTTTTTTCCACTTCCCGCAAGGTGAAAGTTTGAAGAAGCTTCAGTCAGTCAACCTGAAGTAGGTCTTCAAAGTCTCCCAAGTCACAGCCACAATGGAGCTACAGAAGATGAATGGACATAGCAAGGATGATGGGTGAGCACACCAGCAAGAAAAAATTAAGATCCTGACCAGATTTGGGTAAAATAGTCGCTGGATGCATGTAAATAAAGGAAGAAACCAATGAGCAGTGCTTAGTTTATCTCACAAGTAAGGTGTCCAATGCTCAGGCTGTCTAAGTGTCTGGAGAATAAATCAAGTCCACCTCGAGGAGTACAAATGTGAAGCTATATTTATGTTTGTACATGTTTGCCAGTTATATTTCTACAGCAGTGTTTGTCTCTGCCCCTGGTGGTTTTCTCCAGGTCTCCATTCTCTCTTCATGTTTACTTTCTATTATAGGTTTGATGGAGTGGATACGATGGCTGAGCGCGATGAGTTTCTCCCACATAAAAGTGGCGTCAAGAAACAAAGCCACTTCACAGATGTGAGTGCTTTGGATACTTTAAACGGCCGATGAAATAAATTCAATTGAAATAAATTCAGTTGACATAAATTCAGAGATAAATACTTCAACTAATCAACCACAGCTGGTTCATTAACTCTTCAACTCATATCTTTTGACATATTTTGACGTACTTTTGATTCATGAAGGGATTTATCTGTGTAATGTCCTCTGCTGTATTCCTGCAGTTTGAGGGGAAGACTTCGTTTGGAATGTCCATCTTTAACCTCAGTAATGCCATAATGGGCAGTGGAATTCTGGGACTGGCGTTTGCAATGTCCAACACCGGAATCGTTCTTTTTATGTGAGTACGCCAGCCAAACACACAATCCCACATTTGGCTAAACTGTGTGCCTGTGTATGCGTGTGTATGTGTGTGTTTGTGTGTGTATGTGTGCGCATGCATGTATTTTCTCATAGCGCTGAGTGTGTATATATGCATGTGCGTGTCCAGGTTCAAAACAACCTGTTGTAGCAAAACAGTGTGATGTTGTTTTTGGGCCATTTGTGCTTTATATTCAGCATGATGATGCACCATGTTAGGAAAATACCCACCCTACTCCCTGCTCACCTGCCGATCCATCAAGCAACACTTGTGTTTCGCAGTAGTACTGTTTGTTTTGTGTCTTTATGTGCGGTGTTGGACTGTGTCTGTGTGTATTTATGTTTCTATATATATGTGTGTGTGTGTGTGTGTGTGTGGTGTGATGTACACAACTGCTATATTGAGTATGTGGCCTGATCTATCAGAGTGGAGAGCTCATACTCGGGCTTCCCTAAATCAGATTTGAGTGGTTAAAAATAGCGTGTAGTGATCAGATCAAAGGCACGCCTGCCTGGATCAGTCCTGTGCTATGTGGTGGGGGGAGGGAAGCAGGCTGGCATGCCAATGAATGGCGTCATTTTACTAATCTCACTTACAGTGGGTGGATGTACAATGTGGGTGTACAAGCCTCTAAAACGTGTCCCCAGGAAATACAGGGCATTGCTTGCGGACGTTCCACCCTGAGAAGAAGAATGTAGGGATTGGCTAGATAAGTCTTTGTTATGGAGCTTTAGGGGCTTAATGACATGCCATTCATAACAGATCTCCCTTCTCATGTGTGCTTCAGAACCCTGTTGGTGTTCCTTGCTATTCTGTCAGCATATTCCATCCATCTCCTACTGAGAAGTGCGGAAGTTGTTGGTAAGTCACTAATACACTTAAGCACATATAACTACCGGTAGTCACGTGTGGCCACAGAGTAAGTCATTTCTGTACTCATTGCTGGTCTCTTGTATACAAAATGTTTGTGTGTTCTCAGGCATCCGGGCCTATGAGCAACTTGGGAACCGGGCATTTGGCCACCCCGGCAAAGTGTTGGCTGCCTCTGTCATAACAGTACACAACATTGGAGGTACTGAGCGGTGTCATGCCATTTTACACCTTTTAATGTTATTTAAAGGGCCTGATGTCCTAAGGAGAATCTCTCAATGAAAGTGTGTGTGTGTGTGTGTGTGTGTGTGTGTGTGTGTGTATTGGCAAGATCTAATAGTTTTCACTTTCTTTTAGCAATGTCCAGCTACCTCTTCATTGTCAAGTCTGAGCTCCCGCTGGTCATTCAGGCGTTCCTCGGCCAAACACATAACACAGGGTGAGTGTGATAATGACATTTCTGGCATCGATTAATGTCTAGTACAGTAGTTATAATGTGTAGCGGTGTACTGATTATTGTCATCTGTTTGTCTGGCTGTCTCTTAGAGAGTGGTTCTTGGATGGAAACTACTTGATCATTATTGTTAGTGCGGCCATCATCCTTCCACTAGCACTCATGAAACGACTTGGTATGTTTTTCATGCCATCGTCTTCATTCATTCTTCATTTTATACTCGCCCGTACTCTGTCATGTCCATCATGTCTCCACCGTCCCGTCTTAACCGTCCTTGTTTTGTGACCTTCTTGTCCTATACTGAAATGAATCTATCACATCTGTCTTCTGTCTGTGAGCGTCAACGATCATTCTGCAACCTCTTGTTGTCGTTGTAACCCAGGTTACCTTGGCTATACGAGTGGCTTCTCCCTCACCTGCATGGTCTTTTTCCTCATTTCGGTGAGTCTTTGTAATTGACCTAAGAATCTGCAGTCTATGATCTATTCCTATGTATTTTATCTTCCATTAACAAAGCGGTATGTCTGTCTAGGTGATCTACAAGAAGTTCAACATCGACTGTCCACTGCCTTCTAAGCATGCTAACGTGACTGAAATTACAGAGCACTTCATCACCACTAATGAGACAGAAGTGATCGACGACAACTGTGTGGCCAAGATGTTCACCGTCAACTCACAGGTTAGAGGACAACGTGCTCATATAGCCTCCATCCAGTCTTCTGTATTGTGGACTGTGTCTTCCTGTCACGGTTGGTGTCGTATGTCAATGCATATGGGGGCCTGTTGGACTTGAAATACCGTGTGGTCTTCCTCAAGGATTGTTTGGGTTATTACTCACTGAGCTTTGGTTTGATTGGCTTTCAGACAGTGTACACGATCCCTATCCTGGCGTTCGCTTTTGTTTGTCACCCTGAGGTGCTTCCCATCTACACTGAGCTGCGAGAGTAAGTTGGTGCATTATGATCTCCTGTCAAGCAAACAATATAACCACACTCAAGTTCCTCCAAATCCTCCACTCACCCACAAAAAGCTACACTTCTGTTTTTATTTGGACTGATATCATTTTTCTGTTGAACCCAGTGCTACCAAGAAACGCATGCAGACTGTTGCCAACATCTCCATCCTGGCCATGTTTGTCATGTACCTGCTAACTGCCATGTTTGGTTACCTCACCTTCTATGGTAAGACACTATTTACTGTGGAGAGTCAAATGTCACCTTGTTCTGATGTTGTGAATCACAAGGTCTGAAATGAATGGCCCACTTGTTCTCACTTTACATTGCTCTAAACCCATACGCAGCGTTGTGAGTGAAGGACTGGGTCGTGTGTGATATGACTGGGGCTCTCTGTTTTCCTATTGGTAGCTGCTGTTGAGTCAGAGCTGTTACACACCTACAGTCAAGTGGACCCCTTGGATACACTGATCCTGTGTGTGCGCCTGGCTGTGCTGGTGGCCGTCACTCTGACTGTCCCGGTGGTTCTCTTCCCGGTGAGATGCATGTCTATCATTGCCTTTTAGCCAGAGATCACTTAATGCATGCGCCCAGATAGCGAGGAGCAAGTGCCACTGCTCTGGGTTGTATTTATGTCTTGTGACAGTCATGTGATAATCAGCCCAATGATACTTGGAATGAGTACTGTGAGACTGTACAGTACTGTATGAGATGAACAGATGAACCTAGCTTTGGTTTTGTCCTGTTAAAACATGTCCCCTCTCTTCTTCACATCCTCCCTGTCTCCTTTCTTCCTTTACTCTTTCCTTTCTCCCTCAGATCCGCAGGGCCATTCTCCAGATCTTGTTCCCCGACAAGCCCTTCCACTGGGCCACACACATCTGCATTGCAATCGTTCTCCTCTTCATTGTCAACCTGCTTGTTATCTTCGTGCCCTCTATCCGAGACATCTTTGGCCTCATTGGTATGTCCTCAGAAGTAGAATGACCATCTGGTCTTGGCTTCGCTGTTTGCAGGGAACTGTGTGCAATCTCTATTTGTGTATAGTCTCAATGACTTAATTTCTCTGTTCTTCCCTCTTCCGTCTTCAGGAGCCACATCTGCCCCCAGCCTCATTTTCATTCTTCCTGGAATCTTCTACATCCGGATCGTTCCAGATGAGCAAGAGCCTTTGATGTCCAGACCCAAGATTCAGGTAGGTTTTTTTTTCACTTGTCACAGGTTATATATATATATAAATATATATATTGTTTTCAATCAAGGCAAAGGAAACTATCTCAGGTGTACCAAAGGAGATTACCATCATAGACCATGAAGTCTCCATACCTTTTATTGCAGCTCTGTGATGTAGTTTTCCTTTGCAGTGTTTGATGCCTGAGAACCTTTGTTGTTTATATAGATTTTGTTCTCACTCCTTTTCACTCTTTCTACTCCCGCAGGCTGCCTGCTTTGCTGCATTGGGATTCATCTTGATGGTTATGAGTTTGTCATTTATTATCATTGACTGGGTGACTGGAGAGTCTCGAAGTGGAGGTGGGCACTAGCGACTACACAGAGGTACTACGAACAGAATGCCAACCAAAGCTCTCCCAGTCATTAAATTACCCCAATCTGCCAACTACTCAACCAAAGCTAATTCAGAATGGTTGGCAGCACAAGAAGAGGGATATGTGATGAACCTTCCCCAACACAAAAAGAAAGAGTTTTGACATTTGGTGGGGCAGACAATTATGTCATATATGGAGGAGAGAACAGGGATGCACGAGAATACAGAGCAATGCGTTCTGACTGAGAAAACCCATGTGTGTCTTGCATTAAGGATGTGATTTGGAGGCATTTGTAAAGATGTGATGCAGCAAGTGAATGAAAACATAGCGACGGGATTAATGATGTGAAGGAACAGCATGACTCAAATGGAAATCCCATTTTAGAGTGAAGATGGTTCAGGGTATGTGTACAGTTCCATGGAATAGCTCAGTCACTGCCAAAGTCATTCCTATCTACTTCCCTGCAATTTCAGTTTTTACAAAGACATTTGACATTGTCATACTGCATTTTTTACCCTTCCTGTGAATTTGCTTTTTAACTTACAAAAGAAGAAAACATTCTACTTGGTTCATTCATTGGTTACATATTAGTACAGTCAAATCCATTTGTGCAGTGTTGTCCAAATAATTGATAACTGTGATGACTCTGACCTCACTGAGAAGGGCAGTATCCATGGCATCTATGTTACACTACACATCTACACACTGATGCTAGTCTATCAAAAATGATGACTTGTACATGGGGAAGAATTGAGTGTGTGCGTTTTCTGTGTATTTGTATTCCTCTATTCTAACATGTGAATATTGTGATGGTGATCAACTTCAAACTTGAGTCTGAGGTGACCTACTATTATTATTATGACCAGACATGTGGTTACTAAGGTCATTCAAACACAGACAGTTACTGACTTAATTATCACCTGAGTGAGCAGAAGTAGAAAGAGGGCTCTTACTTGACAACCTTGAGGATTTTCTTTTTGTATGTCTGAAATCAACCTAAGTTAAAAACCAGAGAATTTCATTATTGACTCAAGGTAGGGTGAAATACGTTTTCTACTTTTTTTTTGACTATGTATGGTGAAGGCCATTAAAAATGAAACTGCAGTCAAACTCAGTGTTACAAATCTTACAGTCCTAGAAACAGTACTGAAACAGTATGGTGAATAATTGATCTATGGATCTTCTTTTAAACAAGAATGGTGAATGGCGTCTGCTTTTGGTCTTGAAAATTCACTTCAAAGATATTTTGTTTTTGTCCTGTATATTTTTAAATTAATTTGAATATTATGGGCGGCACGGTGGTGTAGTGGTTAGCACTGTCGCCTCACAGCAAGAAGGCCCCGGGTTCGATTCCCGGTTGGGCCGTGGGGACTTTCTGTGTGGAGACAGTGCTAACC